>JAWQUT010001227.1:31757-48047 GCA_033807755.1 Ellobium chinense | reverse complement strand
ACTCTTACATTTACATTCCCAACACTAGACAACTAGTCATCTAGTTGTCCATGAGTTAAGTGTAACCAATTTAGTGATTCATTACAGGCATGGGTGAGTGAAATAATTTGATGTGAATTATCACACGGTCTAATATTGTTTTTCATATTTCATAATTGTTTTGTAATCTTAATTCCAGTACATTGTCATGTAAACTATGTTAAACCACAGTGTTACATGACTGTTGATGTTAGAACTAATTATAATTATGTTGCGCTTGAACAATTATATTCAGAAATTTTATATATGATTTTCATGTAGTGCTATCACTTTCACTGAGTCTGCTAAAGGAAGATAACCAGTTATTTCTGCAAAAATGTTACATTCATTCCTTTCTGTTCCTCTCACACATATGCATAAGCACATAAAAATTAAATATAAACACACATGCTTGTGAGCACCCAAACACATATGTATTTTTTAAAGAAAAAACTACTTGCTGTGAACATTGATGGATGTTTTTCACCAATAGAATAAAACTAAGTCCTCTGACATTTGATTACACAATGGAAACTCGATATAAAAAAATGCCTTGCTGCATGGAAGAAGTATACACTTCTTACTCAGGTATGCCTATTATCAAGGTTCACCTGAATAATAAAATATCAGAACTGAAATGAATGCATGCATGCAAAATTCATATTTAATAAGGGGGTTACTTTATATTATATGAATACCTAATATCCAGGTTCTGCTGTATAATCTTGCCAATTCAGTCGAAAAGACACTTCCTAGTTCAAGATACAATTTCACTGCCTAACTGTTGTGTCGGCACAACTGGAGCTGATCTTGAAGCATGGTTGACAGATTTGGCTGTCTCAAGCCAAATACAGATTTTTGGTCCTTTTTAAATGCCCTTGGTTCCCAAATAAGTGATGGCTCTTTGGTTCTTTTTTTTGTTTTACTCCAACAGACTTTTAAATCAAAATTAGTAATTCAACCAATACTTTTTATACTTCACTTGGTATTTTGGGTGATCGCATTTCTGTCATAACTGCCAATGAACACAAATCAAAGAACAATCCCAAAGCTGCTTCCATTTAACAATCATTTCTTATGTTGTGCTAATATATGTAAAAAGGTTTAAAAAATTATAATTCATAATATTCATACACATCCAGTTCACTGACAGTTTGCAGTCAATTTTTTGTCTTGTGTCAAATCTTGACCCCAGTCGACCCTTTCCAGACATATGTCTGGCTCTTTTTCAGCTCTCTTTTGAATGCGATTTGGCTTCAGCTTAATAAAAATTCAGGCAACCTTGTCTTGGAACCATAATACCATATATCCCACAACCGCTATCTAGGAAATGAGGAAGTACAAAACCTGGTCTCTCTTGCTCTTAAACTACCTGTATAAACAATGATGTCAGCGGGCTCTGTTTAGTATAAGCAAACTGTACTGTTAACAGACAAACATGGGTTTTCATGATAACTGTCCAGTGCCGTGTTAAAATCCTCCATACCATACCAAATATCTGGACTCATCTAACCCTCTTTCCCCCCTCCCAGACTAACATGGCCCTTACTCATGACTCATAACTATGAGTCATTCATTAAAATGCAGCCAACTGATATTCTCCTTTATTGCTCACTCCTTTAATAATCTGAAGGTAGTGAGGTGCTTTCCTTCATCCCATGAAGTTCCTAACTAATAACTTGAGTTTAGAAACACTGCCTGGTTCTTGATCCCAGTGTTTTGCATTCCAAGCATTTCTGTATCAGTGTCACCATGGCACATGACATAAGAATGTTATAAGCAACATGTCTTTACCAGGAGGCCAATGAAATAAATAGAATTGGCTAATCTCACATTCATGTCATATTTGTGTCAGACCAATTATTTGTTGATTGTGCAATTTGTGTCAACTATTTGTTGATTTTTGCATTTAAATGCTTTCCAACAAGGTACATCAGCAAGATGAAGCCATACTGTACAGTAAAGAAAGTCACCTTTAACAGGTAAGGATTTATGATGAGCTCAAAACAATTAATTTAGGACAGCTAGGACCATCCATGACCTTACTGTGACCCGGCCTTGAGTGTCAGAAAGGAAAACGTTGACACATTATTTTATCTCAAGGGCTCTTATACTGAGAAATTCACCTGTTTCGCTCTCCGCAAGAGGGAGCTTCCTATGCTGTGTAATACTGTTGAATGAATCTTGTTAAAGCTATGTTGATGATAAATGAATTCGATTTTATATTCTAGAATTAGATGGACAGTATAAGTAAAATAAACCTTCTATGGAACCCTGTTCATCCATTTAAAGACTCTTTTACTCTAACTGCATGTAACGTATGTTTATTTACTTATCAACTCTTGTTAATCCCTCTACTCTTCATATAACTTATTATAAGCTGCTTGTATCCATTTACACCTGTGAGCCTTTTCCCTTTAGATTCACTTCTTTTCGTAGCCTGACAAAACAGGAACACCTGTAAAAATCTGCTGATTTTATATTGCCTTAACTTTTAATCACAGTTTAAGTGACTTCCAATTGACAGTTTGGTGTCATTTATCAAAGGTTTTATATGATGGCCTCCTGGTGACGATCAATACTGAATAGTGAATGGAGCTGGAAGGTCATATAACCAGTATCACAAAACTGTCTGCTGGGTTATGGGATGACACAGCCTTTTCCCGGGGGTTGTAATGCAGAAAACATGTTGTGCAACTCCCCACTAGAAGTGTATTTGGGCTTCTATCCAAGTTGCACACCAGTACTGAATGGTACACTTTTCACCATTAAGGGTGATGATCTTAATCTTCTATCCATGTCTCTTGAATCTTCTACATATATTCATATTTGAATTTTCTGTCTTGGCATACAGTTATTTTATTTTATATCAAAATGAGTCCTTAATTAAGGGGAGATTTGTAAACCTTTAGAGGCAGTTTATGGTTTTCTCAAGTAATACAAGCATTGGAGTGCAGAAAAGAAAAGGAGATCAGTAAGCGTTCATTGTATTTTTAGGCGGAATTTATAAATCCAAGGAGTGACATATGTGAGTGCACCATCTGGAAACAACACTGCCCATATATATAGGTATCTAAAAGACATTGTTGAAATCTGGTGAAATTAAAATGTTGGGCAATCTGCTATTGCAAATAACACTTGTTTTAAGATTACCACCCTTAATAGAGAGAAATGTACCATACAGCACTTTGGTGATCCAAATTTTGAGAAATTCCAACATAAAATTGATGGTGAGTTGTGCACCTTGTTTAAATTTTTCTGCATTACAACATTTATGAAAAAAAATGTGTTGCCCTTTAAGTTAGCCCTTGATAAACATTCTGATGCTGACAAAATTTTCCCTGATGATAAATCAATATTTCAGGTTCTCAATCAAGTACTGTACTTGATGATGATCCAGTGTGCTAAGAGATGATCCTGCCTCTGAATGAGGTACAAACTTAAATCACCTACACTTGAACATGATTATTATGAAAGAGCTTAATAAAATAAGAAACGCGCTTTTCTTCTAAAGTCCCAACATTTTCTTAAATAATAAACTTGTGACTAGTCTTCTATTTTTGTATGCTCATAATTGAACTTACGGTAACTAAACTGAATAAGGTTACTGAAATGTTGTTGTTAAGCCAAATGACTCATTCACAAATCTCCTTTCACCCCAATTTCAGATTAAACTGTAGCCTCTCTAATTTGTACAATCAGTCCTCTTTGCAAAAAAGCCCCACTCCTAATTTACTAAACTCGGGGTCTGATACAAGTTTATTAATTTTTAAACACGTTTCAAGTTTTTCAAGTTCATTTATTTAAGTGAAAGTCAACCATACAATGGCACATCTATACAAAAGAATCAAAAAAAAACCAAAACCCAATATATATTTTGCGTATAACTCCATTTAGTCTAGTCATTGACAAAAATGGCATCTCTGTCTTCTTCTCTTTCTCACTATCTCTGTCTCTTTCTCCCACTAACTTTCTCTCTCCCAATCTCACACACTTTCTCTCTCACTCACTCACTCTCTCCATCTAATGTTAACAGCTACAACTGTCATAACATCCCATTCAATCAGATGCATCTATGTAACAAAAACTTAAACCCTCCCCACCTCCCTGCCAGAAAGGGAACTAACATTTGTGTCACTTCAACCTTCATGGCACACAATCATGATTCATGGTTGCTGTGCTGTGAACAGGATTAAGTTGGACAACCCATATTCTCCCCTAACGTAGTTATAGTAGTCCGAAATATGCTTTACACAAAATCTTTAGCTGGTCCCATAAATTTTGTATAAAAATTTAAAGTATTAATTAGACTCTATTTAAGCATTTTCAAGTGTAAATCTAATTTAACTGCTTCAATATATTGAATCCAGATTATCAGATGGTCACCAAGATGCCCATTGCATTGCATATACCTAAATGCAGTTTGCTCATATAAGAACAGGCAGCTTTCATGTCAAATATGCAGGAGTCAAGTGTGACTCATCTAACATCTGAAGATGCTACTGCAGTGCGAATGCATGATGACAAGTTCTTTGCCAAAGCGCTTGCATAGTAGACTACAGATCAGTGCCAAATTTGATCAGGGAATATGATTCTACATTAATAAAAGTAAATGCATACACCATGGCTTCCGCCTCATCCATTCGAAAGTTTTACTTTGATCTAGGTCTAGACCTAGACTAGACTACATAGGCTAGACTAGTCTAGTTCTAGGTCTTTGAAGTTAGATTCACCCTTTGCCCTGTGTAGGTGAGGTGTGAGTACTCTCACTCATATTATTGCTACACTTAAGCCTACGCATAATTATTGTTCACCAATGACTTACATATTTAGTAATAGTTGCCTTACCCTATCATGTTTATTCCACAAAACACTTTCGGACTGCGGCGAAGTGGGTCATGGATACACCCGACTGTGTCACCCTCGGTTCCCCCTCACTCAACAACACACCTTGCACAAAAGGAAGTGCTGCCGTGCTGCCCTCCTGCAGAGGGCGACAACTCTTAACACAGCCGTGAAGAAAGAAAACTCGACAGGTACACATCAAGGGAGATAACAGAGATGTGTGAACAACAGCATCTTCTTTACAGAGTTACCGTTCCAAATCTTGAATCCCAACATGCATAATATTATTATGTAAATCTTATAGGCCTACTACACTGACTTTTTGTCAGTACCCATCGCGACCGCGGGCGACAAAATGGGGTGTCGGAGAATTATTTTTTTTTTAGAGGGGGGAGGAGACGGGGAAGGGGGTGTAATATTGACCATAAATGTGTCCTCCTCTCTCTCTCTTATCCCCCCTCCCTCCCCTGTCCCGAAACTGATAGTGAGATATGGAACTTTCGGGGTGTTTGATCAACATAATTTCACTCATTTCTCTTTTTTTAAAATGTTATTTCTTGTCAAAACCCTTCACCAAAGAAAGCACTTCACTGAGTGGCGTATCAAACTGCTCTCAATATGTCAACAAGTCTTGAAAGATTCGCCATTGACACGCTGTCTTCAACCCAAACATATTGAGAGTCACTTTATGTTTGGTGCAAATATGATAACTCCAAAGGAACAGACTTAGCTTAATTTGGCAAATATATCAGAACGAAACGTATTTTTGTGCTTTGATTTATGGCAAAGCAGAGTAGCATGAGAGAGGCCTACCGATGTTACCCATTTAACCCTTTACCACCCAGGTGTAGAAACACAGTCAGAAAAATATTGGTGCACATGTAGTAAAGTACACGGACTTAGTTTAGCACAGAATTTTGATAAATTTTAGGTTTAAAAAACGTAAATATTTGTGTGTGTGTGTGTGTGTGCTATACCCTTGAGAATTTATGTTCTATGGTACATCAAAAATCATGTTACAAAAAACTCCAAGCTCATGTTCCATATTTGGCACAATGGAGCTCAGAGGGTTAATATACAGGTTGATCCATAGAGTTCTTATAGCTTCAAAGCAAACAGGATTTCTTACATAGGAAACGCAAAAAAAAAAAAAAANTGTGCCGTTAGCGGATCTAGAGGGGGCAAGAACCCCCCCCCCCACCTCCATCCCTTACGAATGAGGTCACTCGGATCCCACAGAGAGAGAAAGGGGGTGGAGATATAACAGCAAAAGTTAGGCTTTAAAATCTCTCTCTCTCTCTCTCTCTCTCTCTCTCTCTCTCTCTGCTTTTTCTGTTTTTTTTTCTCTCTCTGTGTTTACTCTCTCTCTCTCTCTCTTTTCCTCTCTCTCTGTTCTCTCTCTCTCTCTCTCTCTCTCTCTCTTTCTCTCTCTCTCTCTCATTCTGTCTCTCTCTCTCTCTCTNTCTCTCTCTCTCTCTCTCTCTCTCTCTCTCTCTCCACTAGACTGTAGAAATCTCGCAGCCAAACTTCACATATTCCAAAAGCTCATATTCTCTTTGTTATTTAAAATCCTGAGCCCCTTAATTTCTGTATCAGATAACAACAGCAGCGGTTAGTAGGTAGACCACGTCTTTGCTGGATTCTGAACCAAGAAACAGCGCACATAAAGAGCTACCCTGAGTGCACTAACGTTGTTTCCAGAAACAACAGACATCAGTAACGACCAAACCCCTACGGTCTTGAATTTCAGGGGCAAGCTCTAGACTGGAGCTTTGCAATAACATCATGGAGACTAGGAGATTGTGACTGGAGGTTGTCAGGTTCCGGTAATGGGAAGGGAGGTGGGGAGGTCAACATGACCTCATGTATTCCTCCTTCTCCAGGTTTTTTTTTATAATTAGTGCTGTGAATACTACGGTCAACTCCACTCCATTGCAATTCCTTGAGAGCATGAGAAAAGTTGCAGTTATCCAGTGAATTTTTATGTCATATTATTGCAATTTGTTATGTGGAAAATGTTGCAGTTAAGTGGTAGTTGTGATTATCCAGAACTGTGATAAAGCGGAGAAGACTGCAGTATAAATTTCACCTTTCACGTCCCATAGGACAACGTCAGTAATTTGGGACACCACCCACTACCACCTTCTTCATATTTGTGGATCCACCCCTGGATCCAACTATATTCATAATACTGGTACTTACAGCTTTTTATTAGGTGCCGCCTTCTTCTTCTCCTCCGCCTTCTTCTGCCGTATAGGTACTGCTATCTGGCTAATTGCACTCTTGTTCGAATATATAGACTTATTGTTGAATATCTCTCTCTTGAATTGGCCACCGTGTCCATGGTCATTAACCACTCTAGTTGCTGGCTCCGCCTTTGCAAAGTTAGCTGGTGAGGATATATTAGAGCCATAGCCCAATATAGAGGGTCCGAATAATGCTTTGTAGCACGGGTTATGGCAGTAGGGAAGACCTTTGTGCTGAAAAAAAAAAGGGAAAAACATAAAACTCAGGAAGACATTGGGGCTATAACACGTATCAAATTGGATATTATGACGGACGACGCAGTATCAAACTGAGGATATGAGTGGCGATATGAACCCTTTCCCCACTGACATATTTTGCACCTGATTCCTACTGACTGGGTGGATTACACCCGTAAACTTTTATAGAGAGAAAAAACTGACTGGGTGGATTACACCCGTACGCTTTTATAGAGAGAAAAAACTGACTGGGTGGATTACACCCGTACACTTTTATATAGAGAAAAAACCTGACTGGGTGGATTACACCCGTACACTTTTATATAGAGCAAAAACTGACTGGGTGATTTCACTGTGACTGGAGTCCCTTGAGCGTTGTTGTTTTTGTTCCAATAACATCTGTATGAGATGTATGAGAGGCAGTGTTTGTTTGAGCCTACTTAATTTCAGAATTTGCATGTTCATGTTCGGGTACAAAAGGAATTCCAAGGAGACTCGCACCCCTAACCAGAACTCATGCCTTCTAATACAACCCAAACCCTACCCCCCTAACCCTAATGCCCATTAAGACAGGCAAGTCTTTATCCCTAATGTCCATTGTGACTAAAGTATCAGATTTGAGTCTCGTTTGGAATTCTTGCCTCAGATGCAATTGATTCTGCAGAGTGACATAGGCCTACCTGACACAGAATACTGTAACCTTATTTTGTAGATGTAGTATCCTTAGATTTAGTGCAATATCCTAGAGTGGCGGTAGTAAGTACAAGCATGTAGCTGCTTGGCGTCGTTTTTTGTTGTTGTTGTTGTTGTTGTTGTTGTCCATCTCATGAAAAATAGATGTATGATGTGAATGAAATTATACTGATTGGGGCAATGGCCATCAGATAGAATCAGACCTCCAACATGAGTATGATTTGAAAACTCTGAAGCCTACTCTTAAAGTAGGACACGCACATCAAAAATAATTTTCCACTTTTCAATACCTTTTCTCCTTAAAAATTATCTATGGTGCCCACCGAGTCAATTTTGCGAAGAAAGAGCATCGTTCTGTTATCGTGCGCGTATGTAATATGACGCAACAAAGAGAGCTAGAGTTACCGGGTTTGGCCCTTCAGTCCAGAATTATTCCCCTTCCCCGATCAGCAGAAGCCCGCGGCAAAAACGCTGACGTCACTTATGTTCCAGCATCTGCAGACACCTCTACCTGACATTGTATTATCCAGCTTTTAATTAAGGTTCTGGTATTCCAAATTCAAATGTAAAGTTTGATAGAGTAAGCCAGAAAAAGTATTCTGCATTTTTATTGCCTCAGCATGATTTTGTTTGGCATATCTACTGTTCACAGAGGAATTAAAACATTCATACCAAAATGCTATCACCCGTCCGCACAGCACTGGCTAGACAGCTGGGCCATGTGGCAAGAACGTATTTGACGTAAGCTTATGGCCGCCACGCGCGCAGTAGTTGGATAATGGATAATGTAATCCTATGGGCTGTCTGGGGCCAGCAGAGGCGTCATATCATTATGACAGACACTTGAAGGACTGTTTTATTGGAATAATAGGGTACCGTATGATTTAATATGGTCTGTAGGACGGTTCAGTCTTCCTTTAAATGATGTGCTGATTAGCCAATGTATGGAGAGGACGCAAAAACAGATAGGCTGATGAGTCCTTTCAGAAGTCTGAATCATTGTGATGTATCCTAGCTGTTGATTGGTCAATGTTTGGAGGATAGAATATCACGTACTGTAGTAGGTATGTCATGTACTGCGATGTACTGATTGGTTTAGTAGGGTATGCCATGTGCTGATTGGCTGATGAATGGAGGATTCGTTTTACTTACTGAGGGTTTTATCTGTACTTTTTTTTCCCCCTTAGATTAGAAGAGGGGGAGAGCTTGGGAATGCTATGACAACAATGAAAATGATAATGATTGTGATACTAATGTAATGCTCTTTTTATCACCAGAACTACATGATTATGTTTAACATCAGTAAAAGTATTGAATGTGCTTCCATTGTGTTCGTTGGTATATTTATGGTTAGCAAGAGGTCGTGTGGCTGTGATTGTGCTTGGGCTTGCACATGGTAGTAATAAATGATCTAGTGGCCCTGGTGTTCTCATTCTTTGGTCCAGCAACACTCTGCTACCTTATGACAAAAAGTCTTAGTGCGTATTGCTGTTTTGTCATAAGACGGCACCACTGCACTGACAGAATAGCCACAGACCTGGAAAAGTCGTGGGAAATTGGCATTTCCATGTCTGGGAAATACACTTGGAATCAGTAAAATTAGTCAGCTGTCGTGGAAAAGTCGTGGAAAATTGGCATTTCCATGTCTGGGAAATACACTTGGAATCAGTAAAATTAGTCAGCTGTCGTGGAAAAGTCGTGGAAAATACGCATTTCCATGTCTGGGAAATACACTTGGAATCAGAAAAGTTAGTCAGCTGTCGTGGAAAATTGGCATTTCCATGTCTGGGAAATACACTTGGAATCAGAAAAATTAGCTGTCGTGGAATAGTCGTGGAAAATTGGCATTTCCATGTCTGGGAAATACCACTTGGAATCAGTAAAATTAGTCAGCTGTCGTGGAAAATTGGCATTTCCATGTCTGGGAAATATACTTGGAATCAGTAAAATTAATCAGCTGTCGTGGAAAAAATCGTAGAAAATCTGAACACTTGGGCCGGTGGACGTTTATTATTTTGGTTGGAACGACATGTACATTTACTATCCGATGCATTATCAACTAGGAAGACAATTTGTTGCACAGGGATACATTTTATATGACACGAAGCTGTCATGTAATAATATTTATTATCATGGAAAAAAAAATGTTTAGACTACCTGGAATTTGAGAGCTTGCGCATTAACGATGAGATCTCTTCCTATCGTAAGAATTACAATGGTGCATCGATGCTGAATGCGTCCTTAGAAGCGTTCTTAATGTAATTTTACGATGGTAAGAGATCCTCTCAGATATCATGGAGAAGTCATGTAAGAAGAATTTTGACATTCTGTGGCAACACTGCAGGAAAACGTGGCGCATACGCTGTATATACTTCTTATTAATATGGTCATTTTCTATTCTTGTGTTCATAGAGGAATTAATAGTGCCGGGTTCCATAGAGCCTTGTTCACCCAAATCACAACCCAGGCTCGCTATAACTCCATGTTTTGTAGGGCAAGGGAGGTAAAACGTGAGGGAAAGAGAACAGAGCTCGCGATAAACAGTATTGCTTGAAGAATATGCTTCTGTGGACAGTGCCAGTGCCAACGTAGTTTACTCGCTTTTTTTTTTTAATCCTGCCATGGTATTCTCTCTCTTTCTCTCTGTCTCTGTCTGTCTCTCTCTCTCTCTCTCTCTCTCTCTCACACACACACACACACACACACACACAAACACACACTCTCTCTCTCTCTCCCTCTTTCTTTCCGTCTTTCTTTACAGGTGTCGCCCCAGAAAACATGGCGATCTCTGGAGCATACAAGAAATCCCGGGACACGGGCTCAGCCTCCATGGTTGATTGAGATCATTTATATAATCTGGTGTAATATACCAGTCGATGCATGATACAGTGTATGTGACACCCCAGATCACTCCTGACTGAGTATCATGCCTTGGACTAGGACGGTGAAACCTCATGTACATATATGTCCATATTCAGGCGCGAGTTTTCTATTGTTATTGTAAAGATAGACATGGGATGAGCCCCTGACCCATACCTGCCCAATGAACAGAGGTGAAAACAAAAAACAAAAAAAAAATTATGAATAGTTTACTAATAATCTCGAGCCTGAAATCCCAAATCAAAATCTGAACCCTTTCTGCTGTTACCATCCTAGATGGCAGTATGCGCCTTTTACATTCAGGAGAGCATAGTTAACCTTGAAATTAAGCAGAGGTTGCCTTTAAACAGAATTTGTGACTTGACCTTTATGATCTGTGGCCGTTTTCCGAGGCTATCGCAGTGCGTTAACTAATGTAAGGATTATGAATGGGATCACTGGTTTCTGAAAAATGTGCTGCATGGAGAGTGTAGGTAAACGGGTTGCGATTAAGCGGTGCCGACGGTATATTCAACATGTAGTACGTAGTGTGCTACAGTAAAACCTCGTTAATAAACTTTCTTTTTAATTTCAGTGTTTTCTAAGCTCCAGAAGAACTGCCATAAACTGGAGTTAACCTTAATACTGTACATTATCATATTTTAAAGCACGTGTATTGGGGTTCAAGTGCGAAGAACGGATGTCCTCTGGACTTTTGAGTAAGTTACACTACGTCAGACGTCCCAAGCCACCGAGCAGGTAAATTTGTCAAGAACAACAGAACTTGAGTACTCATCTAGGGTTCTAACTATATTATCCGCCTTCTCTCCACTCTATTACCCACCCCACCCCACCCCATCCCTCGATAACCATCGTTTGGGAGTAAGCGTCCTCTTTATCGCTCACCATGTCTCCTTATCCATTTTTCACCCCCTGATCCTCGGAGCCGATTGCAATGCGGAAGTGGGGGAGGGGGTGCGAGTTACGGCCCTGCACAGACCGACCCTTTCCTCACGACATGAGGGAATGAAAATGGGTTTTATTCAACAAGTTTAACAAGTTTGTTAGGAATAAGCCCAGACCACAGACGTGGTACATGGGCAAAATACAGTATGCAACGGGACAGCACATGGACACTTCAAGCACTACAAGTACTACAACTACTAACTTCCCACATGTTCACAATGCATTGTTACATTCACTTGCATTCACAACGTTCTCGTACATTTTACATTTTACAATAATATGTACCACTCACTT
The DNA here is from genome assembly GCA_033807755.1 of Ellobium chinense. NCBI lineage: Eukaryota > Metazoa > Mollusca > Gastropoda > Ellobiida > Ellobiidae > Ellobium > Ellobium chinense. The sequence goes on along the minus strand of JAWQUT010001227.1, from coordinate 35,889 downwards.
TCACTAGTAATCATTCAGCCCTTACACTCATTCTTTTTTCTTCTAATTACTTAATAGCTTTATAGCCTACATTATTTTTACTGAAATGTTTGTAACACAATTCATGTTTGATGATTGAACACAACTCACAAGTTCATTCATTCGAACAGCAACAAAACAAAAAACGGTGGTTTTGAAGAGGAAAGGGGTTAGAGAAATTCGTTTTCGCCCAAAACTATCCCGTGATCATATCTGCGAACCGCTCACGATCTATATAAGGGACGAGACAAAGTCCACTGCGCTCGTAGGCGTTCAAGATCAAGATCTGTGAGCAGCTGTCCTCTGTACACCAGAGAACACCATTTTACTCGACGGTTTTTAATTGCAATTTAAATTTCAGCAAAAACGGCGACAGAGGAAGGTGAGTTTGTATTGTTGGTAACATTTCAATGTTGTATACAAAGTTGGTAGAGTATCAGAAAGATAGGTAACTCGTACTTTCTTTCTGGCGTCGAATATTCCTCAGTCATTGCTAATAATTGTACTGTCCGACTTGGATTTGGATGTAAAATCTGCCCTCAGTAAACACTGGTTACTGCTAAGGGTAAGTGGCTTGTTCACCAAAGAGTATTCCCAATGTTACCTGAGTTCAGATAAGTTTATTCTGTGTGACTTTTTTTCCAGGATTCGGAGATTGGGAAGGAATGAGTCCCACACTCCTGTATTGATGGACATTAGGGTTAGGATTAACAGTGGGGTTAGGGGTAGGGGTAGGTTTTCGGTTTGTAATGGAAAGATTGGCTCTGGTTAGGGGTGTGAGTCTCCCGTGGAATTCCTTCCTCAGTCACCGTAGGCTGTGAGGCGATTTGGAAATCTTTCCGGGGAATGCAACACCTTGGGAAACACGTGCAATAATCGTAGTGAATGTTCTTAAATCGGTACCGATCATTTTGTTTCTAGAGACAAAAATATCAGAATCTGACAAGGGCAAATCTGAATCTAGTGTGATGTTCTGCCACCTTAAATGCAAAATCATGGAAAAATGTATCACGAAAACTTACATTGCTGGAACTCCCCATCGTCAGTGATAAAGTACTCGGTTTTGCAGTGATACATTTCAAATTCTATAGTCACTCTACATTGTTGCCCCTCCCCCGTACACCTCCTTTTTGACTTTGAGACACCAATGTAAAATTCCAAAAACTCAGAGGGGAGGATTTCCATGTGGTAACTGGCGATAAGGAGTTACGCTTGCTTCGACTGATGCTCCTGTCTCGATGGGCGATAGTGTTAGGGTTAGGGGTAAGGTTAGGGTTAGGGGGGTAGGGTTAAGGTTAGGGTTGTATGTTATTCGGAATTGAGGTACTGACCGTAGTTGTAGGAGTTACCACATATGGAAATCCTTCCACTCAGAGGGAAAAAATAGCATAGTCTAATTAAAATGAATACAACTCACTGTGTGTGCTTAAACTAAAACATTTTGCGTGCCAATATTGAGTACTGTTCGTCTGAAATCTGGTAAGGATTACCATAATTATGAGGGCCATCTTACAAGATACAGGAATAAACGAGATCGGAAACTTTTCATATTTTCCCCACTTTTTCTGCAAAATGAGAAGGCCTACCTGATTGTGGAATTCCATATATGTGCCATTCTACAACATGCAGCGAAAAACAAAGATATGAAAACTACAATTTTCTTTCTTTTTGTATCCCAACAACAACAAGAAGAAAACTCTTTTATATCAACTCCATTCAAATCATCCCTCGTTAGTCTCTTTAGTCAGGGGCACGTTGTAGGATGGCACACATATGGAAATCACTCCATCGTGTTCAGCGCCTGAACATTACAGAAGCGAAATCATGTTTTATTCCTTGATAAATAGTATTTTGTAAATGGTTTCGGAACCTCGTAATTATTGATCGATTGATAAGATTTCGACATGTCGCCAGTTACCTTACATGGAAATCTTCCCCAATGAAAATGACAGCGGCACTGCATGACCTTAGGGGAGTTGAGCGTTGCTGAATAATCTGATCTGCTGGGGATACTATGAAGCCGCGTGAACAGGCATCTGCCTGGTGCCATTTAAAATTATCATTATAGTACATTATATTGTAACTGACAACATAACGAGCTTAAACCAAGCTCGTGTCCAGTGATTTCTCTTGCCACAAAAACGTCCAAATGTCTTGACCTGTCTTATTTACCCTCACACAGTCATGGCTGACGCAACGTACACCACCACCCCACCTGCCGAGGCGAGGAGTCCCAAATCCAAGCCTGTGGCTAGGAGTCCTAAAACCAAGCCTGTGGCTAGGAGTCCCAGAGCTGCGACCGCTAAACCCAAGGCGACGAAGGCCAACCATCCCAGTATGCTGCACATGGTGCTGGAGGCTCTGACTAGCAATAAAACTGGGAAGGGTCTCAGCTTGCAGGTGAGCGCTCATCCACACTGGTCTCAGCCCAACTTACTTTTAGCGCCAACATTCTTGGAACAGCACCGCTCTCGTATCGATAGTTTCATTAATTAGTCTTGGAAGAATTTCCATATGTGGGCCATTCTACAGAGAAATATGAGACTGCCAAGATTTGAAAACGACCACTTCTCTTTGTGTATCCCCAACAAAACCCTCTTTCTTATTACTAGCCCCATCAAAATATCTGAATTTAGTGTGTTTATTGGAACGGGTCAAGAGCACCCAGATGGAAGTCCTTTCATAGTCGGAGGTCTTAGATTAACAAGTTGATGGAGGCTGCCAAGCTCACGTGACGACAAAAGAGCGAAAAGTGGTTCCGACAATTTCGGTATTAGCGCTACGCCTTTAGTATGCAGGCGTACCACTCATAATCATAGGCAAATTGTCTACTTCACTGACAGGTAATTTGCAAACTCTGGTATTTTTGTGCTCGCTACCGCCCAATCCATCTATCAAATTTCATAGTCACAGTAAACTGTTTTTAAACAAAATGAAATTGGCATAATTATCTTGCGCTTTTCCACCTTTTTTTTCCCTCATGCAAAAATCGCTCAAATGAGTTAGGCGAACTGTCTATGACGACTTGTTTCCTTTTGCTGGTCAGTCCTACCTGATTTCGATAGTCTAACACAGGCGTGTCCAACCGCTTTTATGCGGATGCCAACTGTGGCCCGTAAAGCTATCATAGACTGTGGACAACCTTACATTTCGTTAATATCACGTGCAGTCTACTCCGCTTAATCACAATCCTGACAATCGCAACTTAACTGTAACATCAATCGTGTCTGTTTACCAGACTGTATCGATCCATTGGCTGAAGGTAGCCTAGTCATAGTCAATTGGAAGCCACATGCGGGGTGGGAACCTATGGCACATCTACCTCTGGGCAGGCAATATTTACATTCCAAGAGTTATAACTAGGTCATGGGACTGTATTAAGTTAGTCTACATCTGTTGTTTTTTTATTTTATCTTCCAGGCCGTGAAGCTTTTCATTACGAAAACCTACCCGGACACGAAGGAAGCCTTCTCTAACGCTCGGCTGCGAAAAGCCATCACCAAGGGATTGGAATCCAACGAAATCATCCGACCCAAGTCCTCGGAGGACAATGGGATGAGGGGTCCTTTCCTACTAAACAGGACCCTCGTATCCCAGAAGGAAAAGAGCAAGAGACAAGCTTCTAAGACTAAAGAAGCCGAGAAGAAAAAGGCCAGCAAAACTGGGCTGAAAAAGGCCAAGAGCCCCACGGCTAAATCACCCAGGCCCAAGTCACCATCGAAGGTTGTCAAAGGTGCGAGCAGGGCCAGGAAGTCCTCGAAGTCTCCCGCCCGCAAGGCGTCCAAGTCGCCAAAGAAGCCACTGGCGGCGAAGAAGGCGTCCAAGGCCAGTCCGGGAAAGAAACCCGCCAAAATGGCTGCCAAGAAGAAGGTGCCGAGCCCACCTAAAACACTGACACCTGCTGCCAAAGTAGGGACTCCGAAACTCAGTAAATCTGCCAGAGCCGGAGCGAAGCAAAAGGTGAGAGTAAAACTCCATTCATAAATTCACACTGACTTTCAAATGCAGAGCTACCGATCTGCGCAACTTCTTGGCTAGATAAAAATGCATCTGACTCTCGCGAAGTGGCCCTCGGCTCAGTTAAATGCAGGTTAAATGGAACTTTTTTTTTTTT
>JAWQUT010001227.1:0-13153 GCA_033807755.1 Ellobium chinense | reverse complement strand
GGGTTTCCCCCGGGGTTTGGGGTGGGGGGTGGGAGGGCTTGGAGGGTGAATGGATGTGTGTGGTTGAACTTGTGGCGGCTCGTGACCCCAAAACTACCTGTATAAATTGCATAATCCCTTTCCCCCGCCCTTTTTTAAACGAGCGGTCAACGAGGGCACGCATATAACCTTATTATGAGCATAGTGCAAAATTTGAATAACAAATTGAATACGAGCACAATTAAGATGTCTGGATCTTGCTCGGTTTTTTAAAACCTGTTTTTCATAATTTTGTACTAAAATTTACCCAGCGCTGCGCGGATTACATTTAGTTATGAATCACCCCTGTCAAAGAGTAGTATGCTAAAGGTTGATTTCCTACCGTGTCTGGTTGGTGAATGTGATGTGTGGCCAACTCTTTAGTGGAACCCACCTGCAGTTGCTGAATGTTTCAGTAAACAGTCTTACCTGGAGATGCGCCTGAACTGGGACGAGATGCAAAAATTGCTCTTTCCCCCTTTCATAACCTTGGGGATATATTGCGGTTAAGCCTATAAAGGCCCACTGCATGAAAGACACCTCTGCAGATACCTGTGCAGTTCCCACTAAGATTTTCTCGAAACGGGGAGGGTGACGGGGGAGNGGTGTCTGCTTCACTGCCTAAGTTCTCAAAATCTAACTGGTTCAGGTGCATTTTTCTTTGTGTCAAAATTTGGAGGAAGAGCTGAACTACATATTTGGAAAGTATTTTGAAACGGCACCCCAGGATAAGTTAATGAGAGGTGTAAAACCTAATATAGCCAACAGTGAAAAATACATTGGCATCTTCATACCTAAATAGGCCCACTGCATGAAAGACACCTCTGCAGAGACCTGTGCAGTTCCCACTAAGATTTTCTCGAAATGGGGAGGGTGACGGGGAAGAGAATACAGGATACAGGGGGGGAAAAGCAGGAGGTAAGGCCCCCAGCGATGGTTTTGAGGGGGAGGGGGTTAAAGAAAGCACGGATGAGTAGTAGTTACGGTCCTGATTTCAAAAGTGAGTATATTTGTATGTTGCCTTGATAGGTTTTATTCCCAGAGGCGGACTCTCAACTTGCAAATTTGGTGTCTAGCATCGGTCTGGCCTGACCTTTACTTGTAAGATTATTCTGCTTTTTTCTTTAAAACGGTGATTTTACAACGCTGATTTTACACTATCTCACCCGTCTCTTGGTCTCTATCTTTTCACTTTTCACTACTGAAATTATGGCTGAGGCCGTCCATTCCTCAGCTCTAGTCCCTCTCATCGGCTTGAATCATAAGTCTACCTTCTCCTCTCCATTACTAGGCCTAGTATGAAGTATTTTTTTATTAAATGGGGTGAGGGGAAAAGAGAGAGGGTGGTGGAGGTAGTACTTACGTTAGTTCTTACACCCGATCAGGAACTGCCACCTGGTGGACGGCATGAGCAACGATAGAGCGGCCTACCGAACCGTCGCGATAACCTAAAAACACAAATCTATTTTTAGAACTGCCTCGAAATGGCGGAAGCAACCTGGAACTAACAAGTTTCGACACACTTTTTGGAATCATTATGCTGGACCTTTTTCCTTTCGATTAGTATCCCTTTAGCCAGAGGTTGATACTTGTAAGTATGATTTTGATAAACACATCATGAAGACATATTACTGATTAAGTCTATCAATTTATCCGACAGAAATGAAGAAGTAGTTTAGGCATCCTCTAGATTCTTATGACTATGAGCTAGAGAACATCATCGTCTGCTCACTCTCATGGCCTCAGTCGAGGGAAAAAGTAGACCCCACCCACTGGCCGTTGCCTGCAGCAGTCCAGCTTGAACATGACTCATGTTAGTAGTTTAAATGATTTCTGTCATATTGTGCAGGGTTTGCCGTTGATGATGTAGGCTATCATTATCAATTGCAGAAGTAGAAGTAGTTTAGTCTGCTAGACTAGACTTGTCTCTGTCTTCATGAAAGTCAAAGCCCTTGGCAGCTGCATCCAGCATCAATACAGTTGAGACCAGGAATATCACCAGTCTCGACTGATAACTTCATATTATTATGATCTGAACTAGGCTATTTCATATTGTATTCCATGAACTATGATCCCCTCATCAATTTGGTATTTTGTAACAGAATCCCAGAATGAATGGAAACGTGTCAGAGTAACCTTTCAGTCCAAGAGGCTTGTTCTTGACATTAGGTCAGCCTGTCCTGCCTGATTGTCCTCCTTAGTGTTATGAATACATAGAAAGTAAGTGTTAGATTGTAATTATGAAATTTCTTGAATCAAAATTCCAAGGTATGGAGACAAATATAATAGGTCTGATTTTCTTCCTTCTTTTTTTTCATATTATTAGCAATAGCATGCTACAACCAGTGTCTGCACATTTAGAAATTTGTAAGCATTTGCAGGTCTCTTAAAATCTGTGTTTTGAAGATGGCATCAAAATACATGCTGTGATGGAAGATGAAGGTGTTTTCTTTCTAAAACTGAACAATTTTTAAATTTTAATAGGGATTGTTAGTGGAGAAATTGCCAAATACGCGGACATCAGTCATGCGCAGACAAGATTTACTGACATTATATAGTCAATACATCAATATTGGTGGAAATTTGACCATACTAATGTTATTTACGTTTAGTTTGTATGTCACCAGTCACCCCTTTTTTGGATTTTTTGGTCTTTTTTAAAAAAAATAATGTAGATCACATTCTTTCATGTCATAGTTAAGTTCTTGAAATAATGTGTTGGGACATGATCAAATAAAATTCTGGGATCATGCACAGCTTGATTAGCTGAACGTCTGACACTTTTTCATGAATTATTATTTATAGCACCAATCTTGAATCTAGTGGCCAAACTTCGAGATTTTAAATTACAGTAATTATTAACCATCATATCATTGCAAGCGCTGTGTATTCTCTATGGCTCGCTGGAACAACTTTAGAACACCAGCGCATTTACTTGCACTGGCTGTGAAAGAATGAATAAGTCAAGCATGGGATCAAAACAACAACAACAATACCATCAATACCATACACCAACAGTAATAACACAGAAACAGTAACAATACACAACAACATCATCACCAATAACAACAGCAATGCAAGAGTGGTGTTGTCGTGCAACATAGGTAGTTTTTATTGTAATACCTATGGATGAATGCCTTTATTTAATTTCTCAGATCACATCTGAACTAAATATGCCAAGTCTCACTTCCTTGCCCGTCAGTCTCTCAGAGATCCTGGAGACTCGCGGAGGCCCTTTGCGAGAGCTGGAAATATGGGCTCTCCTCTGTCAGTGTGCAGAAGCACTCCAAGACTTGATAATCAAAGGTGAGAAGAGTTCAGTAAGCATTTTTGATGCTTGATTAGATTATGTAACTAAATAAAACATAATTATTAAAACTTTTCCAATTTACTATGACTAACCCACAGGTGCTCTTGCCCATGTTTCTTAAGTTACACTGTACCAGATGCTTATGAAAGTATTCATCTATGAAACTCAATAATTCGGTTTGGGTGGCTTGCAATGTGAATATGCCACACCTACCTACTACCTCATCATAAAGCAGAAGGAATAAACATTATTTTGCACTGGTTAGGAGTCCAGGTGTAAAAATGTTGTGTTTTGGGCAATCATTCTCCTGTTCAGTATGCATTAGACACATTGTCTCTTAGCATAAACTCAAAGAGTTGGAAAGGTTCTGATATAATGAGAGAAGTTTACAATTGTCACAGAATCCTGATGACAATAATTGATTGATTGAGACAGGGTACACGGCTAGAGTCACTTGCTAGTGCTTGAAAACTGAATTTTTAATTTCAGGAGAAGCTGTTGGTGACGAAGCTTTTCGATACATTGTCACCCCAAACAGTTTATTGGTCCGCGACAATGGTACCATAACACTAACAGAAGTTGCTCAGGACTTGAGCGGCTCTTTGTACATGGCCCCTGAGCTTGAAACAGACCAGAGGCAGTTTTTATCTGACACAGCCTTTGAAAAGGTAAACAATTCTAATACATTCTGAATCATTTAATAATTCACTTATTTATCTTTTTTGTTTTCTTTTTTCCTTCTTAATTACTCAGACTTGGTTAGTGAAAATATTCCAGTTGTTGTACTTTGCAGTGTTCGGATTGAAAAAAAAAATCTTGTTCCTAACAAAATAACATAAATAGTATTTAGTATGACAGATTCCACAGAGATAACATGTAACTATTTACTATTTCAGGCCAAATTTGTCCAGAATCAGGCATGCATTAAAATAGCTATGTTTGTTAATAAAAGAAAGAGGGACAAAATTTCAGATGAGGTAAAGTTAAGAGCTTGAGACACATGTGGGTGGAAATATGATTGGCCAAACTAGTCCACCCACTTATTTGTGCAAAATCCAGATTATTGAGAAATGGAGCTCATGGAAGACCAGTGCTAATACTTGAGCCATTTTGACCACTTTATAATTTTCAAACAGAATATGAACATCATATGGACCAATATTGAAATATATAATAAGAAAGGTTTATAATTTTATACTGGCTTCTAATAGGAATAAAGGAGATCTAATTATATTTTGTAACTCTTAAAAATTATTATGCATGTACATCAGTACAATTCAAAAGAGAATTAATGTCTGGTTACTACCCGGTCACAGGATTGGTATCATGGCAGAGAGGGCTTTTCCATATTGCTCCATCTTCCTTCTATGCAGCCAAGAAGTGTGGAGTGTAGTCCCAGTGATTTGCTGGATTGCAATCCACTTTTCTATTTCTCTTCATATCACCTTCCTTCTTTTATTCTTTTCTTGAGCGCTGTCAGTCTTTCACTAACTTTACCTTTAAGAGTATTTTAAGGAGAGGATTACGAATACATACAAGGAAGTGCATTGTGTAGGAATGTCCTACAGTGCACAAACAGTCTGTATCAAAAAAAAGAAAAAGAGAGAGAGAAAAAGAGAGGAAACAAAAAGGAAGAAAAGGGTAAAGAAAAGAAGAAAAAGGGAAAAAAAGTTCTATAGTATATTTTTCCTTTGTATTCTTTACAGGTTTTTGTGTACTCTTTGGGCCAGACTCTACAGGTTGCTTCTGAGTTTGGTCTCACTGAGAATGAGGTAAGCATCAACAACAGTAATCAGTCACCTTTTTTTTTCTACTTTCATGACAAATGGATTTCATTTTTTTTGGAAGATTTAATCCTTGGCTGGTCTAGTGATTTGCCATGACCTTGAGAAATATGCTTTTCAATATACAGAGTAATCTGATTTAGTTGATTTTCATCAAGTAAGTACTTGGGTAAGCCAGCTAAAATATTTAATGTGTCTGTGCTTGTTGATCTGGTGTCTGCATCTATCACAGTGATCAGTCAGTATCCCTGGCTGTCTGTGTTATATTACTGCACTCATCTGTTTCTGAATAAAATGACTTATGTTCAGAAAATCAGATATTCCTGTAGTTATCAACTTATTTATGAATGCATTTTATGCTAATGTAGCTAACTGTTACTTTCAGGTTTTGAGCATCAGCTATGACCTCGATTCTCTGCTTCAAGCCATGAGCGAGCAAAATGCAGCTGTAAGACTCGGCTTGATTCACATATTGGAGGTGAGCACTCACATAAGGAATGCATTAGTTACTTGTAAAAATAGGCTTTTTTTGTCTTTTGTTCCCTACCTGACATTGAAAATGTATGTAGTAGAAATGCAATTTCCCTACATGGGTGTGATTCCAGCTATTGAAAAAAACATTTCTTCATTCATTATGAATTTTTTTCTCCAGCTAAATAGCCCATTCGTATAGAGGTTTAGAGATGGCTGTAATGGAAATGAAGAGCGAATCAGATGATGGTGTAAGTGAAAAAGATTCGAACTTAGGCTATGGGAGTATTACATTTATACTAATCTGACAGTGTTGAGATAGTGACTAATTTCTTTATTGGGGTTGGGGGGCAGCCTAGGGCGTTGCCCCTCAATAGCCTTCTTAAGAGATTGCCTGTTATCTGAGGAATAGTAATTCTTCCTTGTCAGTCCACTGTAGTTAAGCAATATGATGAATTATTTGAAGAGTTCTGACAGCTCTGTGACTCATTCTATGAAAATGGAGCGCACCTCTTTATATTTGATATGTTCATTATTCCCAGGCTTGTGCCTTGCAAGCCAGTCAGCATCCTCACAAGACCCCACATTCTCATACTCTGTCAAGACTGTATAAAACAGTTCTCAGTGGCAGCATAAGGGTATGTTTAATGTGTTTTATGGATGTTTGTTTATTGATATCAGTAACCGACATGTTGATAGTATTCTCTAAGAATTAGAGTCCTGGTTTACAGTTGGAAATTCCAGACCACTTTAGTTAAATGTGGGATAACCAATAGATTCAGTGCATGAATATAACTCTGTATATCAAAACTTACATACCTGATAATGGAACTTCACAAACAATTAAACTTTTCAAGTGAAAATTTTAAGCTTAATTCAGAGTTTGAAGTCTGTGCAGGATACTGTTAATTAATTGCAGTTTGTGATGTAATTTGCATTTGTGTTCAGCCATTTTCTTAGAATCTTTCCTAACAATAATCTACAAGGCACCACTGTTGAACTAATAAACATTGACTGTTGTGAGTTTTCATTTGCTTTTTTGGCCTTTGACTGCAAACTTCAAGATTAAGAAATTTGATGTAACACTCTTCATTTTTTATCAGGGCTCCTTCCATGACAGTAGCTATGGAAGTGATCGCAGCCACCAAAGTACCATGGCCCTGCGCCCAGGGAGGGCGCGGAGGCCACGCCCACATGTCAGGCATCGCCATGACAACCCCAAGTCATGGTCACGCTCCAGATCCAGATCCAGGTCTAGATCCCGTTCTCGCAGTCGAAGCAGAGGTTGGTTTCTCCAGCTTAGTATAGAAATTATTGTAATTAATATGTTTGTACTGAGTTCTCATAAGACTTCCAGTAAGACTTCCCTGAAAAAAGATGCAATGCCTTGGATTGGGAAGGTAGCAGAACCCCATCTAATGAGCTGTATGAAATATCAGGATTACCTGTCTTCTGGGAATTCTTAGAATTCCGGGAATATTGGTCGTTCCAAGAGTGCCAGAAAGTCTATCAGACAAATGCAATTCTAAGATCCATAGTATTATCAGAAATTCTGCTACTGCTGCCTTACACTTACAGATTGAGTGGAATTTATATGGGATCGATTTGATATGACCAACGAATGGCTGGATTGGAATTGATGAAAGGTTGTCTCCGGTCTCAGAAGACGGAAGTTTTGAAGTTCTGTGATATCATAGAAGTCATTATTTTTGTTTTTGAAGAACAGAATTCATACAGGATACCTAAATTCAACAATGATGATTTCCAGTGTGCACATTCTTCTTGGGATGTAATCTTGTAGGCCTTATTTAGACAGCAGTGTGACCGGCTGATTGCTTGGTTTAAGTCATACAAGTTTTCCATGGGCAGTGTGTGGGTTAGGCTAGATGTAGGTCTAGATCTAGACAACTCTGCAGGACATAACGACATAAATGTGCCAAGATATTCTGAATCATGGTTGAAAGCAAGTCATCTAGGCAGCAAACCCCTTTAGGGGCACTCTCTACCTGGGGACTTCCCAAAGTGTGTTTTCTCTTCCCTAACCCCAACTCAAGCATATCTGATTAAGGCAGTTCTGATTAAGACTAAACTTTCCAAGCCTGTGTATTCACACTCAGTCAGTTTTTGACATTGAGGATGGCTGAGTCGAATGATTAATGAGAGGAGTCAGACTAGGTGATAAGTTTATTCATACATCCTCATCTGCGGCCTGGCCCTTGATATTTAGGAGTAGCCAGGTTTACCTTCTCTTTCTGGGCTGTATTATTATGTGGTAAATTTAATAGCTTCCTAGTTATTTAAGAGACAGCTTTATTTCTTTATTGTAAAAGACAGCTTTATGTAGAGATCTAAGATGAATTACCTCTATTAAAGTAGAGGTTTCAGACTAAAGAGACGAAAGTGGGTGTGAATTTCTGTGAAGCTACAGTGAGTTCAGAGAGTTCCATTAAGGGTAAGTGGCAACCCTGACAGTGTGTAGTGGGATGGATGTTTTTAGGAACTTGATCTCTGCGTGGAGTTTCCTGTTTGTTTGAGTGTGAAATCAGTTTGTTGTTTGACAGCAAGATTTGTTAATCATTCATATTCTAGGGATATTCCTTCCTTGTTGTAGCTACATTGTAAATGTAACCTGTCTTCCTATTGAGGGTAATAAAACAGTACTTAAAATTTGCACTTCTCTTGAAAATTTCCTATCAGAAGATACCATTTTGCTGAGACAAGGGCATGCTTTTTCCTGAATAGTTCCGTCTCAGAAGATTTGTTTTGGTTACTTTTGTTGAAGGTAAATGAAAACTGTTGAGATGCAGTCACCTAAGTATAGTGCAGGAGATTTTCTTTCTCAAAATATCTGTTGTGGATACAAAAAGAGCTTTGACATGAATTTTTCAGCATTGTTCACGATGAAACTGGCTCCGAAAAAATCAGATTTTTAAAAAATTTTAATGACTGTCACTAAAAACTCTGTATTTAACAAAAGTACTGTATCCGAGAACTTGCCAAAATTTTCAGTATTTCGTACTCATGACTTGGTTCCAACACAAAGAACGACGTAAATGTGCCAAGATAGCCTGAATGTTGGAGTCACTCAGTCAGCCTCTCTGCCTTTTCAAATCCCACTAGCAGCAGAGCAAGCAAGCACTGTAAATTTGTCCTGGCATTTTGGAAAATCTATAAGGATCACCCATGAACATCCTATAGAACTCTTCATCTCCTTCTAAGCTGTGGCCTTTGATATGTTTCTATACTCAGGAGGTTTGGACTCCGGATTCATGACCTCCAGCAACCAAGGTTCTACTCCTCCACACACTCTTGAGAGAGAAGAAGGTGCCAAGGGATTTAGAGCGACCAGAACAATGCCCACTACATATGGGGGCACACATTCGTTTAGTACTTCCATGACTTCCACTGCAAGCTCGGACATGGCAGCGGGATATTTTCAGGTGAGAGTGACCTGAGAAGACAGTAAACATATGGTGATGACAGGATTGCTACATCACTTAATTGATTCTGTATTTTATAAATCTTAATTGATTCTCCTAGAACATCTGACAATATCTCACAGTTTCACTGTTGAGTTTGCGGTGTGTGACAAAAATTGTTTACTAAAATACGCAGAACACATCATAAATCAGAGACACTCTCGAGTATCCTGCAGTATCTTACGGTCTTCAAAAACAAAATATTGGAAATGTTACTGCCATTTCTTTATTGTTCACAGATTTCGACTCTATTTACTAATACCACTTTGAAATTTATTTTGATATCTTGCAGCAGGCTCCGCCCTATTCAGCAGCTCACTCAGTTCAAGGATTACTGGGTTTACGGCAAGGTAGTCCGGCATACCAAAAATACATCCAGTTAAAGGAGAGACAAATCAGACTCAGACAAGCTAGGTATACTATAGCCTTTTGTCTTCCTCTTGACTTGAAATTTCTTAAAACCCCACTCACTGACTAGCAGGAGATTATGTTATGGTCCGGATCTGTAATATATCCATATCTCTCTTATATAATTTGTATAATGATAGGGTGTTTGCACAGGCATCCCTTGATATCTTTCTGAAGACGAATATACTACATGTATTTGAAAATGGTTTGGCCACTCATTAACCAGAAATTCGTATTCTTTGCTGTGCTGGCTATGACACTGTTAGTTATGGTGAAAACCATAAGATTAAGTCTATAATGCTAATTGTGATTCATTCATTTTGTAAAGCCTGAACAGCTTTATGCCAAGTATGTCAGTGTCTGTGAGCCTGGTTTACAGTGGCATTGTTGACATGTCAAATATGATGTCTGACCATATGACAGAGAGTATGTTGAAATTTCAGGCTGGGCCAGCCATCTTCGGCTCTGCGTGATGTGCGGAGTCGTCTGATGACGCCAACCCTTTTGTCCCATGAACTGATGGATAACATGTCCGAGACTAGGTCTATGGCCTCCCTCATGTCGTATACACTTGGTAAGTTATAGACTTTTTTTTTTCATGAAGAAATGTCAGGTGTGTTATGTTTACATGATGTAATTTTCTATCGCGGGGGTATAAATCTTCCATGATTTTGATGGCCGAAGGACTTCAGTTTCCTGATATCGGTTGTGTTTTATTCTTTATTAACTTTCTGCTCTTTTTGTTCTGTGCCAGTTATATACCTGCCAGTATTTCATTTGCAATTTTCAGCTCTGATTATCAGTTTGAAGGTCTTTTTCTCTCTCATTTTACTCTTGCAATAATTTGTCCGTTAACAATATCATTGTAACTAGCTGCACAAAGATTTCAGAGGTCATTCCCTCGTGAAATATTTATCATAATAGTTCACAGCTTTCAGCAAGGCTGGTTATTATCTTAACCTTCTTATGGGAAACATTAAGAGGAGAATTATCAGATGTGGAGAACACACTTAGTTATTTCAATGGTTGAGCAATTCGTAAAGTCTGATTTTGATAGCTGGATCTAGTGATTCAGCAGCAGAGCAAGCTTCGTCACCTCTAATTTATATATGTTGATATCAGTTTGTTATAATCCAATCATATAATATAAGAAAATTTAGAGGGGAATTTGAGAGTTTAAGCTGTGCGATACAATCACAGTGGGCAGAAGACATTCCTGCCTGCAAACGGCTGTCTCGAATGGATTTGTTTTCACATATTTAAAATACTAGATGATTTTATATCAGTTTTCTTGACCATAACATGCGAAGGGATGGTAAGTAACAAAATTTCTATGTGGTAAGATTTCCAGAAAAATAGTGATTCCCGATGTCATGCTTGTGATTGAATTCAGATTAATGAAGTGTTCCGCCATGCCTTCCCTCACCCTGTTTACTGTTGGCAAGTCTTTAAGTAAGTTCAATATTTTTAATTGCAGGGACGTACAAACCCATTCTTCATACAGAGTTTGGTTCTGAAGCTGCACTGGATTACAGCAAAGACACAGAAACAGATGCAGGCAGTCAGCTGTCATTGATGTTTGGCAGCGGTGACTATGATGAGGCTTTGAGGTGAATGAGTCATGATCTTAGTTTTCCTGTTTTTTTCCTTATTGAGAACTTTTTTTTATTTGTTTCTTTCCCATGTCTTAATTTGATGAATATCTTATGGATTTTTTTTCCACCTCTCTTTATAAAATTGTTGAAATTATTATTGGTGATATGGAAAGCCAAAGGTCTAAAAAAAATGCATTGTTTTTGTAAAATACTCCTAACTAAAAAGAGATATGGAGACATGGCAGATAGATCTTGGGAAAGCCAATTACAGAAATGAGATATTCAGTAATCTATTTTTAAAGTAACTATTAATTTTCACACAATTAAATAGTCTTTTTGAAATGTTCATCTTTCAGAGCTGAAGAAGCACCAGTGTTTCAGCCTGTTCCTGAACTGGGCACTGCACAGTTGCACACAGAGAGAGCCAAGCAGCAGCCAAAACAACAACATGAACTTCAGAGTCAGCAGCAACCACAACTTCAGTCAGGACATCCTACAACTTCAAGACAGCCAGTGCCTTCAGCTAAACCCAGTGCCCATCCTGTTGAGAATCCCAGGGTAGGTCTGTCTTTATACTGTTGCAAGAGATATATAAATCACCTTTCTGAAGAGTCTAAAACACACTTTCACATGGCTAAATAGGCTAGGCAAGGTTTCCACAAAGCTAATATAGACCAGTGCCTTCCACTTTTTATTTACTTTGCAGCTGTGTTGTGGAATGACAATACCTCTTTACATGCTTTCATAACAAATACATGATAGTTTGTCATGGTTGGCTGGTTTGCTAAGGAGAATTTTGTTATGGCTCTTTAATATCATTATAGACTTCCTTATGACAGAACCTTAGTTACACCTTAGTTGTATTGCTGTTGTCATGTTAAATAGATTATGTAAGTTTTCATGTGCTAAGTGGACTAAAGGGGATGCATGGCAAGGTGGAAACATGTCAAAATGTTAAGCCTCCATCACCGTCATTTGAACTAGTAAGTACCTGTGCATGCCAGAGTCAGGAGGTAACACGATTTCAAGCATCATATACATGGTCTTCATGATGGTTGTGATGTGTGCATCATCTGTGAGGAATTTCTCCACTTCTGCATATATACAAAGATTCAGAATGACATTAAGTATGTTAATACGTTTTCAGATAAAATAAAGAATGCCAAAAAGTATAGATATGATCTCACAGTAATTTCACATTTCACATCTGGAGATAATTAGACACTGCATATTTGCATAGGGCATAAGCATCATGTGAAGATTGTGTGAAATGTGATGTTAAATATATTAAATGTTTTAAGATTTTTTTTCTGAAGTGAACGTGTTCAGTCATTCATTTTTGAAATACCTGACAGGAATACAATGGGCCTGAGTTTGTTCATATGAATCAGCAACCTGCAATAGCTATTGCAGCACCCCTGCCTGGAGAAGTAAGTTTCTCTCTTCTTTCCTCTAGCCTGTCATTCTTCCGCTTGTGTCTGATTAGGTGAAAGGAATTTGCCAAGAAAAAATGAATGTAAACTGAACTGACAATTTAAGATGATACATATTATTTAGAAAGTGTGCCGGTAGATGTTTTTCACAGTCACTGTGATAGATCTGTTCTTGAAAAGCTGAACATGACTAACACTGGGAAATTTCTTGTCTGTCAAGAATCATATTCAAATCCCCCATCCTGCATTAACTTCAACATTACTTAATGTTATTTAACCTCTCTATCCGAAGTCGCTGAACTAGTCATTTTTGACTATGGCATGCTTTCCAACTGCTCATATGTTTGTTTATTTCATTCTTACCAGAGAAGGATTTCCTTTGTTCATCGTTGCACAAGACCTTTATGTTGTTTTATCTTTTCAGAGTGCAAAGGGCCATGCCTTGTTTCGAAACCTGACTATTGTTCACCTAACTGGTCAAAAGCTGGAAGTTGTTGTGGATCCCAGCATGACGGGCCGGCAGCTTTTCGACACAGTCATTCCATACCTGGATCTGGACGATTTCTTCTTTTTTGGGCTTACATATATTGCAGGTTAGTGTAGTCAGAACAGTTCTGTGAGACTTGTTACTTATTGCTTAGTTTTATCGGAATTT
>JAWQUT010001226.1:30633-48393 GCA_033807755.1 Ellobium chinense | reverse complement strand
GAAGAGGGGAATTGATTAGCTGACCAAAGACCCTGTATAAATCCATTTTTTTTTCTCAGACTGGTTACAGTTACAGCTAAACGGCATTTAGTTTACCTCTTGTCGCAAGAGCTGTGCAGTTTTGAGAACGATTTTCTCAGGGGTTGCACTCTTTACCCTCTTTTGCGGATACTTTCCATATATTTTTTGCGGATACTTTCCATATATTTTGGACATTGTAACAACGATAATTTTGTCTTCTGTGTGCCGACAGACCTGAAATCCGATTTGAAATCCGAAATGGGTGATTCTGACAGGGTTGTGAATAAGTGTATACTCAGTATGTCTCACAGTAGTATCAAAAGTCTTCTCATATTATCTTCTGCAGCTTTACAAGGGTAACAAGTCTTGTGGTACCTGGCAGCGGTAGCTATCACATCATCTGCTGTAAACATTGCCATACTTCTTAATTCATTGAAAGATATGGCAATATGCAGAACTACGTGTTATAGTAGTGCAGTTGCCTCTGCCCAAGTACTCCCCACCCCCTTCCTCCCCCCTGCTCTTGTATTTCCTTTTCTTTTTTGTTAGGCCATATTCTGAGGACACATGAATATTTCTGATTTGTGATTAAGAGATTGCAATTACTTCCACCCAGTTTGCATTTTTTATTTTGATTTCTTGTTCTCTTTCAGCCAGCCATTTTTTTTCTTTCCCCAGTAGCCTATATCTGTTTAGTGAAGAAAACATTACAAGCTGACATCAGTAGCATTGAGAACCCGGTGAAGAAGTCACAGAATGCAGTAAACAATTCACGAAGAATGGGTTATTATGTATTATTTGTGGCTTTTGAATGTTTGGCGAGGGACTGAATTACAGTCAATTTTTTCGAACGGCTAATGTGGCATCGTTCTTTAATGAAAGGAGTAATTTATACATCTAATCATTAGATCTAGACTGTTATATGGAAAGTGCATGGATTTGTGATTTGTGTTTAGTCACCAACGGCTGTGTTCAAACAATGGAGATACATGATATTTATTATACGAATAAGAAAACAAAACTTAATTTTGGTTCCTAACTTGCCAATGTTGAAGAGCAAAAATTAATGTGACACCGTCAAGACTACGCGCGCTAGTGCAGTGCTATGCTGACAAAGCACTCTCAGAATCCATTCGATACTGAATAATTTCGAATGCAAGGGAGTAGGATACTGAGAACCTTCAAGATGTAAATTGCGGATTGTGTTTTCAATGATATCGTAATAAATTTGATGCAAAAACATGGAAGTAATTTAACGAATGCAATAAATGAAATTTTAAACTGAAAGGGCAGCTTTTACATCACTGTTTTGGGTTGTTACCGCAACTCGTATTCGTTATAATTTATCGAGAACAGAATTGCTCTCGCCCGCCCTGCAACATTACACCGGTGTCGTTAAGATGAAAACGCTCGTGGTATCTTTTAAGGTGGGTATTCTTTTGAATACAATTGGAAGCAGTTAATGTTGATCTAAAGTCGTGAAATACCGTTTTGTAAACTTAGACAAAACGTTTTGGAGTATTCTGAAATAGACTTTCAGCGATCAGTTATGTTCTAAATCGCTGAACTAAAATTTCATCAACACACCAGCCTAAAAAAAAGTTCCGGCCTAATGCATGTTTCAAAACTTAAAATTTGTTTTAAAAAGATATGCATGTTTACTCTATGGAGAACACTACCAAATGTGAAAACAAATATTTAGTTATTGTTTCCAGATGATTTCAACAGACCTTTTACATGGGAAAGTATTTGTTTCTCACTTAACTGTAATTAGGGTAAACACAGGAAACGTCCGCGTTTTTTCGCTTCTTCAAGACCCATTTTTAGGTGGTTCCAGTGGTCATACCATGACGGCCCACCTCGTTTTAGAATCAGAAAAAGATGTAGATTTTACCATGTGAAGGTCAGTTTGGTATCACAAAGTGCACGATTTGCATGCAAACATGTCATGAGCAGCCGGACTATAGGCTTAGCCTAAGGGGACAATCGGGACAATTTCAAGATCAAGGCCCAAGGATTGTCATTATCCATATTGGAAGGATTTCCATATGTGGTAACTCCTACAACTACGGTCAATATCTTAATTCCGAATAATGTACTAATACTAGTCTAAGTCTAGTAATAGAACCCTAACCCTTACCTAGTCCCTACCTCCCTAACCCTACCCTTAAAACACTAATGCCCATCGAAACAGGAGCATCAGTCGAAGTGAGCGTAACTCCTTATCGCCAGTTACCACATATGGAAATCCTCCCTCGATATCATTTTACACTTTTTCTTTCTTTGATTCCAACAACACTTATACTAATATTATATAGTCATTCTAGTATTATTGCACACATAGATCTGGCATTGGGCAATCAAACACCGTGACTTTAACGATTTGCGGGAGAATATTTATATGAAGACAGTAGACTAGACAAGATCAAATCAAAAGCAAAACACTTTACTGAAAATAACTTCCAAATCTAATCAGATAAAGTGCTTTTTTGTTTCAAATTTCATTCTGTGTAGCTGAAGTTCTTAGCTTTAAATGTTTGTCACTTGAGAGTTTGCATTCTCTCTCGTCATTTCTTGGGATCATTACATCGTTTTTAAATGGCTAAGGCCAGTGCTACTGACTTCTCTTTGCATATAGATCTAGACCTATCTATCATGTAGCCTGATGATAATAATGGGCTCAAAGCTCGGCGGTTTTGAAGAAAAATTCTGCATTATTAATCAAGTTAAATGAAATAGTAGTACAATTGTCATTTAGAACACAAAAGAGATGCAGGACCAAAATTAAGAAATGAAAGATGGAAAGAAAAAATTGCAACACTCACCACTCTCCTAGCTGTTTTTTTTTTTTTAAACATCAATAATTTAGACTTTTGATTTCTGCTAGAAAGTATAAAAATCAAATTGGAATCATACCTTGGTCTAAAGAAGGTTACCACTGAAAATGGTGGCGCCTTTGTGAAAATTCTATATGGAATTCATTGTGTAAAAACCTAAAAGGTCCTTACTAGTGGCCTTAGTATTGAGAAAGCCACTGTGGCAGTTGATCGGAGAGATACCGGAGGGATCAGCTGTCAGCAAGTTTTGCTACCCTTTCTGTGGGATCAAAGTTGAGAGTAATATTTGGTCGTTAGTAAAAGTGAGCAAATTCTGTACCATCATCCTTATTGGTTCAGAATGTAGTATCGTAATTCATACTATATCGACAAAAATAACTTATGGGAGACAGTGGAGTATCAGCGAAGACAAAATGTATGCTAATTTTTAGGAATATCAGAACTAATGAGATTAGACCCAATTTGTTTACCCTCTGGATTCATTAAACCCTACTGATAATACTGATATTAGAACCTTTCACTACAGTTTCTCAATAGACTATGACTAGCTGAGATGTTTTTTTCATATTATTGTAGTATCTTTTTGGAGGACATCTTGCATATTGCAGCACAGGGCTTTGGTTTCACAATAAGTCAGTAAAATACTTGAATCCAGAATTTCTTTTAAAGACTCAAGATCTACAGAATTTCAAGTTTTGTAGTTGAGCATGTTTAAATAAAAATAGCACTACAACTTATCATTTAAGCAGCTTTTCCTTTTTAACTTGCGATAGAGATACCAAAAAGATCAAACTCAGCGTTTTCTTAATTATCGAGAATGTTGTGGTTTCTTTGTCAAGTGTCTGGTTAAGAGACATACCACATCTGTTTATTTGTTGAACATTTATCCAATTTATGCTTAGTGTGATTATCAGTTATCACAGTCCTGTTTTATATTGACATGGCCCAGAAAGCCACATGGGCTCAGATCTGAAGTAGAATATAATTTTTTCATAAGGCTTTCTTGAAAGAATATCAGTTTATAAATTCACAAGTTCAAAACTGCTATCATTGACCAAAAATGCAGGAAAAGTAAAAGTCACCTATTTTTCAACTTGATCCAGCTCCAAAACCACTAAACTTTCCAGTAATGAAACTTACAATGCTAGAAAATGATATTCCAAGCGTTTTTCCAAGATGACTGCTGATGTAAACTAAACTTGGGAAATGAAGCTACAAACAGTCGGGATTGAAACTGGATCACCATGCCTATCCCATGCTCAAGAACTTACCCCTCTGGGAGGTGTGACAAAGTGATAAGATTATTTAGACTAGAGCACTGTTTCTCATCACTACTGGAGTAACTTGAGCACATTCTTCCTCAGAGGGTGGGTGAAATTTGCCAGGCGTGACACTTATGTCATGTTTTCTCAAACCTAGCCTAATTACTTGCTTGACATTAACAGATGCCATTTATAGTATTATACTTGAAACTGTAGCATTGTGGTTAGCATAAGAGGATAAGGTCTCTTGTTTCTTCTTAATTTCTGCGCATCAAAAACTTTATGAAGCACACATGGAAATCCTTGTGATGACACATTTATAACAAATCCCTTTATGCTTTTGTTTGTTTTCAGTTTTGTTACTTTGAAATTTTCTGTCCTAAATCCTCTGCTTTCTCCTATTCTGTGTTCACAGATCTGGGATTATGAATCAATGGGTATTGTTTAACATGTTCAGTACACTTCTCACTTTCTATCACCATTGAATTTTTCACTTCATATTTACATAAAAAATGTCAATTTTTTTTTTGTTCTGTTCAGCTACAACAGCTGTGCGACAGGCTCATGGCAAACATGAAACTGAGGAAGAATTTGATAACAGATATGTGAAGTACTTCGAGCGTCCAGACATTGACAACTGGGAAATCAGGAAAGCCATGAATGACCTCACAGTATGTACTTCAGTGATAAATTCCTGCATGTAACAGTTCAACCCACATGGTAATCGAGCAAAAAAATTACTCCACATTTTCTTAAGCAGCAGTTTCATAATGTTTCCTCATTGCAACTGCATTATGTTGATGTGACAGTTTATGGTATAAGTCAAATATTGCACATACTCTGGTTAAGCCTTGGGGTATGTCAACATTGATGAGTAAAGTTCAGCTACAAAAGCCAGTTTAAACTCTTTGCAACATATTTTGAGATTTGTATGCATATCATCATAATAGATTGTAGAGTGCCTTCACTAAGCGCAGTTATGAGCAAAATTCCCTTGTATGTTGAGCCATTCTTATTGCCTGAAACAAGAGTGCTGGGTCACAGCCTAACATAAAAATATGCAAAGGCCCTGGTTGAGAAGTAAATCCACTGTCATGCTTTTCAGTCAGTATCATCAAATGTCCTGTACTATCAGGATTCATTGCAATAGCCATAACTGCATGGTTGGTGAGGCTTTTTAGTCTGTTAATCCAAAACATGTAGAATTATCTGCAAGAGATTTTTCCGCCCTTCATTCATTCATTCATTCATTCATTCATTCATTCATTCATTTGATAAAATACAGCATAATGAGAAAAAATTTTGTCTCAGTATTATCTAGAAACTGCCCGTCCACCGTGTGGTTAAATGACTCTTACTATTTATTTTTCTCAATTTGTAATTTGTTTGACCTGAGAGTCCAGAAAAATTTATAATCCAAATAGCTTCTTGCAACCATCGTTTTCAGTACTAAATCTTAGTCATGCCATTTTGCAAATTATATACAATACATAAATTTATGTCAGATGGACAGTTTAAAATAAAAATATGGTAAAGAGGGAGGGCAAAGTGTGTGAAAAAAAAAATCGAATTTTATATATTTTAATTTAAGAGATAATCAGATGTATTGCACATAATGTATAATTCGAGGGATACCTACGCAAAGACTGTATCGTTATATGAATTATATAAGGGAGATAAGGCCTTTGCACAGGCACTCCTTGAATTATTTACTTTTTTATTGGTAGCAGCATTGATGCTATCATGGCAGATTTATAAAATTTCTAAGTTGTTTCACTTACTGAAAGTAACACATCTTTTCAGGGTGAGGATCTTGTGCCAGAACCAAAAATCATCGTTGCAGCCCTGAAGGCTTGCCGGCGTCTGAATGATTATGCCCTTGCTGTCAGGTATTTGGAATCAGTCCAGGTAAGTTCCTATAGTTTTTTCATATTAATGTCTTAGTTGCAAAATATTTTATATATATCTATCTAAAGTATTGTCAATGTAGATGATTTTCAACCATGACTACTTGTACGATCATTGTCATGAAACTTTTTGGGTGGAAAGTATGTTTAGAAGACTTAATGAGGCATTTAGTTATTACTTTTACAAATTTGACTTGGTGATGCTGATGTAGTGGCAGTTGCAGATGATGACTTTGTTCATAGATTTGAAGAGGATGGTACTCAATATATATGCAAGTATACATTTGTAACCTGATGATGCTCCTTTCTTGTAGTTTGGATGGTAAGAAAAGCTTATTAGAAAGGAACAGAGAGGTTGCCAGAGGCAGGAAATATTCTTAGTTTTTTGTTGTTTTTGAATCCCAGTAATGTTGTCAGCACTGTGACTGCCAGCCATAGTCTCATGGACCATAGCGTTTTCACCAGGCCTTATAGGTTTGGGGAGACATCCCCACACCCCTTGTCTTAACTTTCAAGAGATATTTGTACATTTTTTTTGAGATTTTAAATTTTTCGTAAGTAATGCAAACATTGGAGTGCAGGGGAGAAGGGGAGAGTGACAGTGACAAGTCTTCAGTGTATGGTTAGGGGAATTTTGAAATTTAAAGGGTGACTTGCTCGATTACGCAATCTGGAGAAATATCATACCTGTTTCTTTTCCAGCTCTTATTCTTCATTTTTGCCTCCTGCACATTTTATTTTTTTTTTTTATTTAATCTCAGTCATATGTATTAAAATGAATATCTCTGCTCGGCAGTGGAAATGTGGAAGCAAGAAAGGTCAAATCTGGCCATATATCCATCAAGAGATCAAGCCTACCCTGGATGAACTGGGTATCTCAACGCCAGAAGAGATGGGCTATGACAAGCCAGAGCTAGCTCTGAAGAATGTATTTGATATGTAGAATAACCTTGACAGTAGACAAGAGAGTACATGTAAGTATTTTGTATTGTTTGAAGACTTTATGTGCAAAGTTCACTGGCAAATTTGACTACATCTGAGTGAGTTCGTGACTAATACAGTGGTGCTTAGGATGCATTTAGCTCTGAGATGTCAGAAAAAGAGACTTACTAAAAGACTGTATTGAGGGATTGAGATGTGAGAACTTCTAATGTCAATCTGGCATAAATAAAGCTGGGGCAAAGATTTGTCCAGTCTCCTCTGTGTATTTTTGGGGTCATTAAAAATGATACTAAATCATGATTTCAAGCAGAAGCGTGTCACCTGCCTTAAATAGCATTTGTATTCAGGGGACAATACATACATCTGTCATAACAACAGCAATGAACTGTGCCCAAGTGTAGCTAGTCACATGTTTAATTCAACAGATACTTCCAATTTTGTCATCAGCCGTGTATTACAGTACTTACTGGTTAGAATTTTTAGAATTTCAGATTTTTCATCTTAAATGAGTGTTTTGGCCGGGCGAATATCAATCATCATGAACAAAGTAAAGGTCCTGTTCAGAAGTGGTATCCACTCTTTAAGCCTGTTACAGAGGACTGTTACGCTTCCAGTTACAGGCATCTGATCTTTGTCACTAATGGTGATTTTGATTATTGCCTGAGGATTCTGTTTTGTAGTTTATTATATACAGAGATACAAAGTTGAGTACAAATTGTTATTTGCATGAAAATGTCGATAAAACTCCCCAGCTAAGTTTTTTTTCCTAGATCATAATGACTCTGTTTCCTTTTTTTTTGGTCAGGTGTTGATGACAACGTGAAGGCAGTTCCAATGGATGAGTGATTGTGGAGGAACAATTTACCTTTTTGTACCCTGTCAGTTCAAGGGTCTAGACCTGTAGACCACAGGAAATTCCAGGATTAGGTCTTGCTGGCCAAAGATTGAAGCAAGTCACACACATTTGAATATGCAGCAGTTTATCATTATGAAAAGTTTTTAATGGAGGGGAGGTCATTTGCAGGTCTGGATGCTAGTGAGATGTTGTTTTCATTTGTAATTTATAAGTGATTAAAGTAATTGAAGTTGAACTCTCTCTCTTCTTTGTCCCTTTATGATTTGTATTGTTCAGAGGAACATTTGTTCTGAAATATGAAAGCATGTCTGTGGAAGTTATACCAACATGATACATACAGCTGCTTTATGGAATATGATGAAATTTTCTGTTTGTAACTATTTCGATTTTCTGAAACTCCCAGCATAGCTTCCTTACCATAGAAGTCTGGTACAGTGTTTAACTTACTTAGCAAAGACAAAGAGCACAAATACAATGGTCCTTGAGTGAAACATGATTTTGTACAGTATTGTGTTAATGTCTCAAACTATGACAGGCAGCTGTCTTAGTGTTATTGAAGAAGAGTTCTCTTACAATGCTAATATTTTAACTGTTTCACATTAGCAGTTTCAATGAAAGTGACTTATTTGCTCATATAGTATCAAATTAACCCTTTCATGACGGAAGGTATCTTGGTGATTCAATTTTCCCATATTTTTGCTAGAAAATTGTAAGGAGCATCAGTGAATATGGAGGTCTGTCAATACATGAGGAATTTTCACGTCCAGTGTACTCCAAAGTATAAAAAAGTATATATTTTTTTGACGGATAATGAATGGCCTTTCACATAATAATGTTCAATAAATAATAATAATGTTCAAGGTCATTCAAAAACTTGATGAACAGCACGCCAGTTGTATACAGGAACAAAGAAAAGCAACATTCAGGTTCCGCTTACGCTTCCTTCCTATAAACTTTCGATACAGAAGAGGTGTATTCGTACTGAAAAAATATCGCTGAATACTATTCTGAAGTCGGTTTGGCTCTAATTATTTGCTATGATTAGTTAAAATGCGAGAAAAATATGACGTACCACGTACGTCCTACTGGTCCTGGCTAGCCACTATATATGACGTACCACATACGTCCAAACGACATCTTGGCACAATTAACAAAGAGCAAAATATGCCGTACGCTGTACGTCATATGGGTCATGAAGGGGTTAAAGGTCAGCTGCTTGTCCCTCATAGCATTTTCACATTGCTGGTAGATACAATAAGCTCTTGAAAAGCAAGATGGGAAATGAGCTTCTCTCCATTTAAAATAGAGCTGGAGAAGAATTTAGGCCTTGTATTTTCACCAGAGGGAAATTTGCCTATTTTTAGTGCAATTCCTAGATCACTTACTCGTTCGGATGAAATGAGGTGGCAATTTATTTAGATCTAATTCGTGAAAAACCTTTTGCCATTCAGTGTACATCTCTATGAATGCTTGTGCATTAACGATGGGAGATGTTACATCATACATTTGCACATTGAACACGTCTATACTAAAGATTCGTTCAGCAAGATGCAGTGACAGTGATAACAAAGAAACCAGTGGATAAAATTGCAGCAAAGCAAGATTTCACTCGGAACCATATCCCATCCAGGCTAACATAATATCCCTTCTTCCATTTTGCCCCCGGCTGATATGTTTAGAGCTTTGTGTAAAGAACTGGGGCATGTATACTGAACTTTGACAAACCCTGAATATTGAAGTTTGGCATCTCTGACAGGGATTTTGATTTTGAAGTTCTCATCTAAAATAACTTTCCAAAAATAAAGGGTGAAACCCTGTACAATCCCAGATTGCAGAAATGAGCCATTATCGTCCATGAACTTTCATAACTTGAGAGTTTGGGATCTCTTACCATTGTAAGAATCACACTAATTTTGCATGTTGAATGCCACAAAGAGTGCATTCAGTACCAATGCTCAAATGTAATTCTTACAATGGTAAGAGATCTCATCATTAATGTGCAAGCTCTCAAATTTCTGAAGACTAAGCCTCACAATGTCGGTACGGAAATCTGTCAGACAGATAAGGCCGACAAACAGGACTAACATAACGTCCAAGTAATCACAGTCGGGATTAAACATAAACACCCCACTGCATATCCCAAATTTATTCAATCTACCTATGCTCTTTTTAAAAAAACAAAAAAAACCCAGAGCTTGTGTAGTAAGGATGGGATCTTTATCATCGTAAGAATTACATTGGTGCATCGGTCCTGCATACACCATTTGTGGCTATCAATGTTCAGAGTTAATGTAATTCTTATGGTGGTAAGAGATGCCATCATTGATGCACAAGTTCTCAAAAGTGGAACCTTGACATTAACTGCTGGCTGTGGAAGTGCTGTGATATAAGAAGATCAACTACTGCAGAGATCATATAGCTTAAAATTTTTTTTTTTCTTGTCACACCTGGGCTTATTTTGGAACAGGGCGGACAAAAGATGACTTCAACTGTCCGTTACTATATCACTTAAGGTGTTCCCAGTCACAGAATTACCATACAGAAAGGTTTCAATCTGCTTACCAGGAGATAAACATATTATTATAATACTTCTCGGCATACTAATAATTCAGATATAGAGGGATTTATCTAAATGGACACTATGCACCAATTCCAGGTTGTCTCACTGATAAGTGAGAAAGTGAAAAACCCCATCCGTCACATAGGTACTGTAGAGGGTGTAGTGTCAAGCAAGTGGCCAAGAAAGAAAAAAACAAATGTTTACATGAAAGGGATTAGAGTGCACACAGTGGGATTCTTGCAAATACAGACAGTGGGGAGCTAAAATTCCATAGCAGGTTCTGTCATCTGTGATTGAGTAGAGAAATTTGGCCGTAACGGTAGGGTGTAAAAGGTATTTTGAAACAGAACACGCTGACATCCTTTATTTTGATTTCTGATTTAAGACTTTTGTTTTCTGTTCACATTCATCATGCCATTCATCATTTCCAGTGGCTATATCATTTACCTTGGTGAGTCGTTACAAACTATTGCCTGTTGGTGTCTATTGAAAAAAAACCAAAACCCTTGGTTATGGGTAGCAGGGGCGTAGCGAGTTTTTTTTTTTCTTTTGTTGTTGGTAATCTAGCGCTTACATCCAACCAGCTGTCTTTGGGGTTAAAATCTCGCATAAGATAAGATGTTTACTACGAACTGCCTTGATACAGGATATGCACAAGTATTATAACTGTCATCAACCTACAGTATCTGCATACATAAGAGCAAGAGGAACGACTATTAAATGGATGCAGTGTTCACTGTCACAACTGAGACAGAAGCCCTGTTACTTGAAATACCATATAATTTCAGAGAAGTATAAATACTTTTTGCACTGAAAATCAGTCACTTCTGAAGTCCGCTGGAGCCAAAAATGAGAAAGCCGATTAGTTATTTGGGAGCCAAAGACTTTTAAAAAAGGGCCAAAATTCTGGTATTTGGCTCCGAAAGAGCCACGTCTGGCAACACTGAAAAAAAAAAAGAGCCCGGGAAACTAGTCTTCCCTCAGATTACTTGCCACCTTTTTTTAAAAAATAGTTTCTATTGTGACAATATACTGTGCGTATGGAAGCGCCGAGTCAGTGAGACAGTATATGGGTTTTCAATTTATAGACGAGTAAATCTAGCTAACCGTGACGAAGTCGTATTTCAATGCTTATAAATGACAACACAAACACCCCATTTTACAAATGGGCAGGCAGGCAGCGTACCAGCGGCGAAAGAATACCTAGCGCACCGAAAAGCATCATAGATGAATGCATTAGACTCCGTGAAAAAGTTGGACGATTGGCGACTCGGGCGGATTGAAAAGATCTATCGGAGATTGTTTTTGTTGCTATACACATTCTTTTTTTTTTAAAAAGGTTAAACAAAAATAAAGAGGACTGATGTGTATAGTTACCTTTTGTGTATTTTTCTACGAATTTAGGTGAAAACCGCATGTTTTTACGTTTTTTTTATAGATTTATAGGTGAAATATGAGTGTGATGTCTGAAAATTTTACAAAACAATTCGGATTAGTAAAAATGTATTGGATAAATACGTCAGTATTTCGGTAATCCCAGATTCATAGATTACATGGACACTACCCACTGGTGAGTAATCTCCCGTGACGAATTGAATGTAGCGCGCTTTAGTGACGTAGTTCAACTAAGTTGTCTAGACATGACGTAGTTTAGTTGATGTGGAATGTGAAAATCCTTGGGTGCGTTACTGTTTCTATCATATTCGCCTTGTTAAGATCATTCAGCCAATAAGCGGAGTCTAGAGATTTGTGGTGGAGCTTAGACGTGACATTAGTGTTGCTTTGGACAATGTACAAATTCCAATCTATGGGTTGTCAGACTTGGCTGTTTCGAATTTTTGGCTCTTTAGTTCCAACAGACTTTAGGTAAAATTGACGTTCCTAAACAAAAAGTGCGTGCATTTCTCTGAACTTCCCATATATGGTTTGGCTTTTTTTTTTTTTTTTTGACTCTTTTTCATGTGCGATTTGGCTCCGTTTGAAAAAAAAATAAAATTGTGGCAACCTTGATCGGAAGCTTACACAATGGCGGCATTTATTTATCTGTGGTTTCAAATTTGCCGTTGGCACAAATGAACTTTCTGTTACATGCGATCTCTGAGGGACCCCTCTTGTGTCAGAGGAGGATGTGGCAAGAGTCAGCGGTGGTTTGCATGCTAATGAATGAGGCAGAGATACAGGTAAGCAAAGACTACTCAAGTCAGTGCATGTCTTCTGTCTGTAACGAGGTGTAGCCCTTTCGGGCTCCCTGTTAATATTTTAACGAGACCCACTCCAACATAATACAAGACGTAGACACAATGGACGTAAGACTGATACTAAAAAGGACATACGAATTTACTGGACGAAACTTAACAGAACGCAGCCAACCTTTTGTAATCAACCTCCACACGTACCTCCCCAGCCCTCAAACCTCACACCACCCAACAGCCCATCCTCACACCACACATCCACCCTAGCCTCTCATCCTAACATACGCACCCCACCCAACCTGCGACTACTTCTACCCGACTACAGTATAGTCTACCCACACTAACTACGATAAAGTCCAGGGGCCCCCACAGCCTTGACCACACCACGACGACCGCACAAAGTCCACTTGACGATGAGACGACAGGAACAACGATGATCAGGGGTGTTGACCGTAACGACGACCGGAACCTCCACAGACAGAGATGACGACGATGACTCGGACGACGATGACTCAGACGATGATGACTTGGACGACGATGACTCCGACGACGATGACTTGGACAGTAGAAAATGACACGATGGCTCGCTCGACCTATAGACTAATGTCGATGAGGTGACGGCTGACCTTGCAGGCTCTCAAGCCGAGGTCAGCACATACAACGATGAAGTCGACGACTTAGACAGTAGAAAATGACACAATGGCTCACTCGAACGGTAATGCACACCACAGCAGAGAACACGGTGAAAAACAGTATGTCACGACACCACAGGAGACAGATAACCGCAACAGTTGTACTACCTACACAGACGCTCCCCTGGCCGGCAACACCACAGCACTATCTCTTTCCCCCGGTTCCTCCCCCAATCTCGTCCTCAGGCCCTAACCGTCATCTTCCCTCAACCATCACCTTTCCTTCTTCCCCAATTCACGTCACATCCGCACCCCCTTTCGCTCAGAGCCGCACTCGCACCGCTTTCGCTCCGCTTCTGCTGCGCACGCCTCTGCTGCGCACCGTCACACTGTCGCTTCCGCGTTAGGCGCAGCCATCTTGGCCTGCTTATTGATAATAGCCGCCGGGGACGGCCCGTTATGTTAAAATGACGTCACAAAAGACCTTTAGATAGGCAACCCTTGTCACGTTCTCATATTCCTGGTTAAGCCAGACATTTCAAGGTGAGAAAACAGATTTCGTCCGTTCCGAGTTTTCTTTTTCATTTTGTAACGCAGCCACGCAGGTCTACGAGAGTAATTTTTCTGTGCGGCCTAAAAATTCAAACCAATGGTGATTGTAAGCTTGCTCACTATAGGAAATTCGTCCTGTGGTCTGGTCGGGGTGACGACGAGAACGGGATATTTTGCTAGTGAACGCAGAATGATAAAAAAATGGCTGCGGTCATTAACAATATCGATACTACACTTTTTGATTTCTGTACACTCCGTTTCTAGATTTTTATTTTTCATTAGTTTTGCTAGGAGACAACTTCCGACAGTGTTGGTAAAGACGATCTAAACCTCGGGAAAATGTAGAATCATTGTAATTAATCATTCTGTTTATTCGGCCACACTGTTTTTTAATGGCTTTCGGGCCATGATCTCTGCAGACTGACTCCATACATGGATCTAAATTGTTGAGGTAAAGATGCGGATTGTCCTGCTCTAGATTTAGCATAAAGTGAATTACCAGCACGAAGATTCCTTGCAAGCAGCAATTCAATGTTCCACTCTATTAAGAATCCAGTGACAGATTCATTAATATGATTAATTATCGAATAAAGGGAGGGGATTGCCGTTATTTTGCTTTTCCGAAAGACCTATGCAATATTGCACGGCGTTGATTTCTCCAAATGGCGCACCAGTCAGCACCTTGCTGCGAGACACGATCTCCTTCATTGTGGAAGAAGGATCGGTAAAACTGGCAGACCTACTAGCACTTTTGTCTTTTATGTCTTTTATATCTATCTAGGGAATGTGTGTGTGGGAGGGGGAAGGGGGAGGAGGCGACCTGGGGATATGGAGTAGGGCATTTATTACAATGATTATTGTCTGAGGTGGTATTCTAATTATTAAAAAGTATGCTGAAAACTGTATGCCATAGTTTCTTTCTTCCTCCTTCTCATTTCCTCTCTCATCTTTTTTCACGTTACTTGTATACGGATATATACAGTATTATGGTTGTCCCTGTTCTCGCTACTATAGAATATAGAATCTAGAGTGAGAATTTCCATAGGGTGGTCAGACCTCACACCTAGCGGATATTCAAGCACACAGGATCTGTAAGCTACCCTATCAATGCATGTCAGCCACAACGCCATGTAATTTACAGCTGAATTTGCAGAAACAACATTGCCTTCAACAAACTTTGAATTTCGGAATGTACCTCCATAATCACTTTCTGAACAATCACTTCTTGTGCTGCTGGCGTTCTCGGACATGCCCAATGCCCAGCTATATTGCTGTGATATTGGTGGCCTGATTCTGAAATTTCTATAGTGCACCGAAGCCCCATAGTTTCGTTTCAAAGGTAGTCTGTGCTAGCCAGAGCTTTTTTGTACAGCATTTCGAATGTGGGCATTGTTTACTTTCGAATTCATGGAGTTCAGATAACGATTATAGTATATGTAAATACAGAACTGGCATAGCCAAGTTAAGGATTGTAGTAATAATATATTATATGAACACATCAAATCAGACTTTAAATATGAAATTATCTGTCCTGTATCAATACTAAGATCTTTAGTGTGGCGTTTACTAAAATTAGACTAGGATCACACACATTCAAATTTTTGTCAGAAAGATGACGATGGGGAAGACCCAACATAGAATATAAAGATCGGCTTTGCCTCCAGTGCCAAGAAGTAGAAGATGAATACCACTGTTTGATGGTGTGTCCAAAATTCAGTGTTAAGAAAACAAAAATATTTACCTGCTCGTCATTTAATAAAACCAAGTATGGCAAAATTTGCGAATTTATTACTGAAAGAAAATGGTGATGAATTGAATAAGCTGGCAATTTTAGATTATTTAGTGATAAAGGAATATAACAAAGAGCTTTGAATAGAAATATGATGAAATTAGAAACTGTGGTAAGGATGAGCAAGAGTGAAAAAGACAGCATGAATGAGTATGGGAGAAAGGATGGTAAAATAATACTGGCTAGTTAATGTAAGGGATTGAATTTATGTATATTGTACTATCTGATATGTTCTTGCCGTAGTTGGTACATACACGTGAAAATTATATAGACAATGAGGTCATATTATACGAGTATAGTATGCTGGTTCTTTGAGGACTACCCTTTATCATAACAAAATATATTCTTCATACTCATGTGCCAATTATGGAACAGTGGGTCTTACAGGGTTAATCTGGTTCAAAGCATGTCCGCTTCTTCTATCCAGCTTTGGGCAATTTGTGTATGAATAGGGATCGATGGGTCTTAATCTCCATAGATGTATAGCGGTATTTTAAAAGTAGCGGGCCTGCAGTGATGAATCTTAAAGTCGCGCTAGAAATATGAATAATCTCTTTAAAATTTTATCAGAAAGATGAAATTGCAATACCGTTTAAAACTGATTCGACGCAGAGATGTGGCTTAAACCTGTTTAAAATATATGTTTGCAACTGGTCTGATGACTTTGACAAAGCGCTATATTCTGCCATAGGATGAAGGTCTAGTGATGTCTCACCTCAGTGCGGTAACAGCGCCTGAAATTCTAGTAGAGTGTCAAGACGTCAGCCAGTAAAAGGTATGTTACTGCCTATCCTTGTTACTGAGGAAATTTTACCACGAGATGATCTATGACAATATCCGAAATACAAAGGAACTTCGGTAAGCACGTGTAAAATTTGAAAAGGTATGAGTAGTTCTTCATGTAATTTTCTAGTAAAGGTGTCGGCAAAATGCTGTTGTAATGTACATTATGTCGTTAAAAAAACCCACAAAAACAGTCGAAAAGTTTTGCCGAGACAGGTCGTTCTTGATTTGAGTTTGCAGTAGGGCATTATGTCTATGTTGTTCTTGTAAGGAAATTGTTAGGGTAAGAAACAACAACAACAACAATGACAACAACAAACCTGCAAAAATGTCATGGCGCATTGTAGACAGCACATTATCATCACAGACCTCCTTCGATATGCCAGAGAGACTAATCAGTGATGTCTCTCGACGATGGTGAAAGTACACGGATGGTTTGCAAAGAGAGGAAGATTAATTCTTGTTTTGTTTTTATTTCAATCTGTCGAATCTATCTAGCTGTTCTGAGAGAAAGAAAAACAACTTAAGAATCTGAACGGGCAGGCCTACTTCCTGTGTCGTTGTCAAGGAGCGTGTATATCTTAATGTAAACCCAGCTTTGATGCGTAGAAATTTGATAATAATAACAATAATAATGCAGTTTATAAGTCTCATATCAAGGCTAATGCCCGCTCACGCGACTTCACACCAATATTACCCTAGCAGGCCTGATCATTCTAGAACTTTCTGAGCGCCCTGGGAAAGCATACAATGCCGCTGCCGTTTACAGGCATTGATCACTAGCATTCTGACCATATCTTTCACTATAGCCAAGTAATTATTTTACTGATGGTTGGGCTCAGGCAAATGTGAATGAAATGCTTTCCCAAGGCATTTGCAACATGACTATGGTCAGGAATCGAACTAAAGACCTTTAGATCTTGAGTCCAACGCCTTACCTGTGCGGTCACGCTGCTCTACACATCAGCAAGCTCCTTTAAATTGCAAGAACGTCTGAAATAACCAATATGCAAAATTTGATTAAAGTTACTTTTACAAAAACATGTAACCCTAGACTCACTTCTAAATTATGATTTTAGGAGAAGACGAGATATGACGAGATCTGGATTCGCAGCATGTCATGTGACTGCCCGCAATAAAGACACGACGGTCTTTGTGCAAAGTGGAGGTTTGCAGCAACGCAACAATCTTTCTTCATCATCATATAAGGCTTTGTCATGTTATCGGCTCTCATAAAGCAGTGCTATATAAATTACAACTGTGTCTGCTATACATCTGGAGTTATTTTTGGTTTGGTCTTGGTCGTCCTGACACCAGAGGCTGCTGCTGCTGCTGCTGGTAGGAGGTCCTTCCATCCATCCATCCATCCATCCATCCATCCATCCATCTATCCGTCCACCCATGCGTATAAAGGCTCACTGTTCGTT
>JAWQUT010001226.1:20633-25633 GCA_033807755.1 Ellobium chinense | reverse complement strand
CGTCTAGTCTTCTCGGATAAGGACGAAAAACTAGGAGGTCCCGTGTGCACGTTGCGCACGTTAAAAATCCCTTGGCCGTTTTACAATCGTAAATGAGTAGGCCTAGCGGCCGCTGTCCGAGCAAAATTGATAGGAAAATTCTACTAAAAAACGTTAACAGTAACCATGAGGGCTGTAATACAGCCGTAATCGTGCTGACACGCCGTAAAACACAAACTCTCTCTCACTCACACGCACGCACAAATTTTGGTAACAGAGGCTGGAATTCATGCTCTTCCCTGAACTGAGACTCTTGCTCCTCCGAGTGCACCCACAAATGGACGAATGAGGATGCGTGTGTGTGTGTGTATGTGTGTGTGTGTGTGTGTGTGTGTGTGTGTGTGTGTGTGTGTGTGTGTGTGTGTGTGTGTGTGTGCGCGCGCGTGTGTGGGTGTGTGTGAGAGTGATTGTTTGCGCAAGTTCGTGTGTATGTGATAGCGTGGCCGTGTCTGTGTGTACCGTTGCTTTAGATAAGTCACGATGTGTGACTTATCTCAACCTCATGTCCTTTCATGACGTCTCTCAGTAGCTCCATTTCTGTTTCTGGGCCGCAGACTCCTATTCACTTGCTTTTCTTTGTACGTCTCCTATTTCAGTTGTCAGTCTTGATAAAGTGTTCAATCACGAAACACCGGCCATCTTTTCAAATACATTCATTACATATTTTAAAAAGCTTTGTGTCAAACCTGGGCAGAACCATATCTAATTTCAATGACGACCAGTCAGTCATCATCATCTAAGCTCTGACTGAAGATGGCTCTAATGCCGACAGACATTTCTTAGCTAGAATATACTTTATGAACATTGTGGGCCTAGATTTAGATGATCTAGTATAAACTCTCGCTCTGCAATGGGCGGCTAATTTATGGGTTCATCCATTCATACTGTATTCCATGGCGTTACACTGCATAACGTCTACAGGAAACCAGCGACAAAACATGCACTTCGAAACTATAATGTTATCCAGGGTCTTATACTGTTTGGAATTTGTTGTTGTTGACAAGCCCAGACTGCAAACGTAGTACATGGGCAAAATACAATATACAGCACATAAACATTAAAAAGCACTATAGCTACACAATTCACACATGTTCAGTTCGTCCTGGTACACTCACATAATATATTCACAATGAACTCGTACAGTAATAAAAATATGTACCACTGACTTTCACTAATAATCATTCAGCCCTTTCATTCATTCTGTTTAATATATGATTATTTAATAGCCATGTATACCTTTACTAAAATTTTTGTAACACAATGTCGATGTATTTATCCAATGTAACGAAAACATTCGTTTTCCTACTCTCAAACAACTCATTTGCCTTAAACATCCTACGTAAATATATATCCATAAATCTGAGCCTTTTTAGGTATTGTCTGTTCACATTCAACTGAAACATACAATTCATCTCCTAGACAAAATTTAATGCAAAAATGACATTTTCTATTTTCTAGCTCTTTTCCTTCCCATCTCCCCGTTTCTATTGGTAGCTTATGAGTGCATGTTCTACTTCTTGTGCTTGCTCTTCTGTCACGAAATGACAATAAATCTAGACTGTCTTCACATTTCAGTTCCTGTCTGAGACATCTATAAAGCCTCCCTTTACTCGATGAGAACAAGCAACAAAACACGCACTTTGAAACTAAGTGCAGTGGTCAAAAGCGGCACATCGGTTCTTACTACTGCTCTAGTTTCCGTATGTTCTTCACTGTAGTAAATGCAATACGTTAATTAACGCAAGGATTATGCATACGACCACAGATGTATATATATATATTAATGTTTCTCTCTAACCGTTTTGATGTCTTTTTGCATCCAGCATTGTCACTTGAGGTTCGGTAGCTGGGCTTACAATTGGCAAGAGATTAACTTCACTGCCACTAGGCACCCCGATGATGAGACATACTTTGTCGAGAGCGGAGAATGGAAGGTCTTGAACACGGAGCAGGTAATAGAGGTCTGGGAAACAGGCACTCCAAGTCAAGCACGTCCCACCCATTGCTACCGTGTAGTCTCAGTTTCAGGTTCGGTTTGGTTATTCTAGGCATATGCCAATAGTGAAGACAGATATAAATCTGAATAATATTAACAAAAATTCATTTGCACCTCCTTTCGTACGGTTATCTGTCGCACTTCAGTCTTTCCATTACTTCATATTGTGCCATCGTTCACAACTTGACTACCATCCACTTCCACTCTTAGACAGCTCTCAAATGCTCGCTCTTTCTTCTTTTCTATCGTTTTCTCTTCCGTACATGCTTTCATGCTTTCTAATCATTAAAAAAAATAGATAACA
Source organism: Ellobium chinense (assembly GCA_033807755.1). NCBI lineage: Eukaryota > Metazoa > Mollusca > Gastropoda > Ellobiida > Ellobiidae > Ellobium > Ellobium chinense. Next base: position 23,294 of record JAWQUT010001226.1, on the reverse strand, counting down.
TAAAAAAAAATAAAAAGAGCATACGTATAATTATTATGTGATTACGGTATAGAAGATTCTGATGAAGTATGTTTTCGACTAAAGATACAAAATCGGATTGTTTTCGGCCAAAACATTATCGTCCTTTGTATATTGACACTGCAGCGCTGTAAATTGGGACTTTAATGTACTTGGACAAAGCAGTATTGCTGGTATCTTGTGCCAGATTTAACGACCCCATCATTCAGTCCAAAGTACGAACTACAGTTGAGCAGTGAGCACACTCAATACGGACACTGTATGAGGACTTATTAGGCTGTGAAGCAAATATTTATCCCTGTTCAGTTGAAGAATGCTACACCCCTCTGCTATCATTATATAAAAAAAAAAATTGAATTCATGGCATACAGTGGAAATACTGGCCACCAAATTAACATGCTACTAATATCAATCAAATGTGGGTCGGGGGAACCCGGTGGGATATAATAGTCATTTGTTCAGGGACAAATTTAAACCAAGAATGCACATTCAGCTGAAAACAAACTGTTTTGTTCATATACGTGAGGCACCCCGTCAGTAAAATTTTTAATAGAGTCAAGCTCTCTTGCCTATAGTGATCGAATACAGACCTAACAAAACTAAGTCAGATGATGAATTCCAAAGCTACACATTCTAAAAACATGAACTATTCAGTTTCCGGGGTTACTTTCCTTCGTTCTGTATACAAAGTTCCATCATACAATCGGTGTATCAACTCGCGCAATGAAAAGGGGGTGCGCTGCATCCTGTGTATGGCGTACCATTTAGGCAACATTTAAATGCAAACATTTTGACCTTTCAGAAATAAAATTAAATTTGTTTCTATTCATATTCGTAATGAGCATATGTTCAAAAATGCCAATGGCGATAGAAATTATACTTTGATCGTGAGTGCATACTGAAGTAGATTAACAAATTGCCAAACAGCTCGATGGGACTGGAAGTTAAAATTCACTCTAGGTACACAGCTCTCCATGCCATACCTCTTGTTTTTATTCAACCCCTTCGCTACGTCATGCTTGTCAAAAACTGATGTCACCAAAAGGCCATTGATACATATTGGTTTCTACGCAGAAGCTCTCTGCAAGAACGTAAGGGCAAATCGGATAGAAGATATTAAATGAGAAACGCTACTACTCAGCTAAGAAACGCTTTTTGTAACCAAGTGTAAACACGTACATGTACATGTAAGTGGGTACTTTCCCAAAGAGGAAAAGACTGTTTGTAGGTCAGTGTATCTCATTTATCGTCATTCTCCTCCTCCTACTCCTTTAACATTCTGTAATCTCTGCATATCAGTATGGTGTTAACAATCTCTACGAGAACGTCGACTTCTCAGAAGTAGTGTTCATCTGCCATCTGAAGCGGAGGTACGAATTCTACCTCATTATTCTGATTGTGCCAAGCGTCCTCCTACTGAGTCTGTCCATTGCTGGCTTCCTGCTGCCACCGGGTAATAATACAATCCTTTGCAGTCTGTCTCAGTATCTCTTAAAGACCCACCTAGGGTATGCAAGGAAAGGAGAGGCGTGATGGGATACTTCACAAGTTTGAGTTTTATCGCACGATTCACATCATGACCGTCGGAAGGCAGGTCCTGCCTACAAATGGTCGTCGACACCGCCTCGACTCAGATGGATTTGCCTTTATATTTCAAGTGCTAGATGTATGTATATCTGTTTTGTTTAATGTAATCTTCGGAGGGAAGAAAATGAACGATTCGCTAAGTTTATCTGTAGTATGGATTCTTAATTTTTAAATATAGCATTTCGGTGTGAAGCTTGCGGTTGAGTTCAAATTAAATTGAAGTGTCCAATAATGTTTCTCTTGTCCTTTTTTATACTCGGAGCGGCCCTTTAAGCAACAGAAATGTCTTTTTATTATCAGCAAAGATACAACAAAATATAGGCAAACTTTAGAAGGTGGTATGCATCCTAAATAGACCAACCATCCAATCTGGATCTATATAGGTGGTATGCCACTTGAATCCCATTCCTGGATCTAGGTGGTATATTTTTGTTTGTTTCCTGATTTCTTTTGAGTAAAATATGTGAATTTCAATGTGTTAATGAAACACCTTCCTTCCTCATTTGTAATGCAAGGCGGAGCACATCGGAGGAGCGAACATTACGTCATATTCATCTGTCGGCATTAGTTTACCGACACATCAAAGAAGCATTTGATTTTACGTCGGAGAAGCGAACATCTGATGGTATCGTAAGAGGAGCGAAAATATTATTTTATCGATACTTGTTGTACTCGTTGTTTTTTTATGCTATTTCCCCTCTGCGTTTTTACGGGCTTGGAATCGTCACACAGAAAGTGTGGCCGCATTAGAAAAGGCGATGTGGTTTATATAGCACTTGAAGTAAACTATGTGTAAAATCGATAACATACTCTGTAAAACTATGTATATGGATTACAACTTGACTGGGAGCAATTTTGTTGACATTTTCCTCAGGAATTCAAGCTGTGTCAATTGTTCATCTTTGTAAGCATTGACAATTTCTACTCTTTGCCTCCTCCTTCTCTCTCTGCTCTCTCTCTCTTTTTTTTTTTCTTCTTGATGGCAAGCTTTAGAAAGGTGGTCAGCCACCTGAATAGGTCAACCCCCCCCCCCCCCCCCCCCCCCCCCCCCCCCCC
>JAWQUT010001225.1:36727-48496 GCA_033807755.1 Ellobium chinense | reverse complement strand
AAGACAATGCAAGCAGTAATTACTGGGTTATTGCCCTTGCTGAATCGGATGACGCATGGGGGAAAAAATCACTACACTATTAACTCATATCTTTCTCAGATTTATATCCAGGCCTATAGATAAAAGGCGAGTCCCTTTATAATATTATCATGTAGTATTATGTTGCTTATATACAGACAGTACTCTCCTTAGATAACAACACTTGGTAGTCCACTATTGAAAGAGATTTAGGTGACGCCACTGTAACCTCCGATTTTTTTTTCCTTCTTGTCGTAATTTGTCCACTCTTTGTATGCACCCCCTTTCTCCCAGTGTCTTTTCAGCCTCATACTGAAATGTCCTTTAGATTTTTCTTTGTCCCGACAACAGCCTGGAAGCCTAGACCACTTCAATCGACAATCTGTTATCTGAGTCCCAGAATGGACTGGGAATTTTACTTCCCTGAAAAAAAAATGTACTAGTGACGTCAGTCTTGTGTCAGTCTGAGTCAGGATCTTAACAATTGGCTCGGATATAGGTAGGCGAGGAAAATACAATCATCTATAAAAAAAAGTAATGACAACAACAACTATTCCTCACAGGAGATTTATACTGTCAAACGAAGAAGATCATTTTAAGTGGCTCTTGTGAATTTGACGAGTCAGACATAACTCCTCAACTCTCCTGGGAAAAAAAAAATCATTTCGAACCCTTACTGAGCTTTATGTCCCTAGCAGGAGGACAATTACTGTGCATGAAGTATGAATTACAAGTGAATTCTCCACCAGGTGTCCAAAAACAGGCTAGGGTTGGTTTCCCAGGAAAGTTAAGATTAAAAAACAAAAAAAACTGAAACCACTCTTATCCTGGTACCGTGACACTGAGAATTTCCTAATGCTCAGAACTTCCATATGTACTTGTATATCCTCCCTCCCTCCCTCCCTCCCTCCCCAAAAACAAACTGAACATATCCCTTCCCCACTCCTCCCTCCCTCCAAAGTCGAAATGTAATAACGTTAAGCGGTTGAAAAGAACAGAGATAGAAAATGTGTCGACACATTAACAGATAGATATAATAACCTGTAATCGCTATAAATTTATATGTGTTTAGGCTGTTACATTATGATCATAGTGTTAGAAGACAAAAATGTTGTCGAGGAATAACTTGTTAGAGTAAATATGTTTGGTGTTCATCTGACTTGCTATTGTTACACACGTGTTTTACAGTTTAATGCTGTGAACATCGCACGGATATCAAACATATTGGTTGCCCAAATTCAACGTGCACAAAAGAAATATAAAAGTTATTAAATTTTGAACTGAGCAAGGTTCCTTTTGGCCACACGATATAATTCAATAGAGTGTGCGACTTGGCACACAAAGGTGATCCTACTCACAAAAACAAAAAAAAGAACCCTCCATTTTCGCCACAAAATCAAAAATGTTAAAGATAACCGTGTGGAATTTCATTTAAGTATAGCTAAGCCACTAATATCAACACCCTTGAAATTTCATTGAATTTCACTCTCCCTGCACGGTATGGTAAGCAATCAACTTTGACATAATAATATGTCAAATTTACGCTTTGGTTTTATGGCTAGAAAATTTGACGGCATTCCGGAAAAAAAATAATGTGGTGACTTTTTTTTTTATTTCAGTGTATCTATTTTTCATTAATTTAAAAATATTCAGGGTTCTCAAACTGAGGCAGGGAGGGACGATTGAGACCTTAAAATGTCCAAAACCATGTCGACAGAGATCTTACATGCTCGACCATGAATGACAGTTCAAAGGAAAGTGCATTTCTCAAGAAACCTGTTAACAAAGTTGTTTTAAAAAAGTCACATTGTGACGGTTGATGGAAGTTGGCATATTTTCCAGGGAAGTGGAGAGATAAAGAAAACGTGTGCCTCCTTTATCTCTTTTCTCTCACCAAACACAATATTGTTATGTTGCTCAAAAGACCTCCATTATGTCGGTATCGACACACAGCTGAGTATTTGTTTCTGTACAGATGTTGGATTGATAGTAACCTAAATGTCGTTAACAAATATTTCATGTTGATTTATGATTTGTCTTTCTTCTGTCGAAGTAACCTTTCAAATATCAAAATCATTTCATTCAATGCCGACGCAATCTACTCTAACCGTATTGCATAATATGTGCGCTCACTGCACATCTGTTGGAAACTCCATATCATGGTCTTTGCCCTTGCAAAGTTTAAACAATATTTGTTGATATTTGTGAGAGTTATTTAAAGACAAATGAAGAGTTTAATTTTTGTCGTGTCACCATGTAAGGTGCCATACAGCCAGTGATGAGCTCATCCAAAACTTGAAGTGATGGATTCATAAGCTTTGGAAACACTCGGATCATTCACTCCGGATTCATACAAAATTCGGTTTTGGCACCTTTTAGGTTAGGGCAGGTGAGTGCAAGACAGAACTACATTAAGATCAGATCGGCAATATCCAAGGCACTTCCCTCCCCACCCCCAATGCTTGGTTTAACGTTGGAGGCAGGGTCAGAGACAGAAGGCATTATTGTGTTACTTTGATGGAGAATGCACTTTGTTTATGACGAGTTACAAGCTGATTAAATTTTTCGTCATTTTTGTCCAACAAAACATCATAACATGCCTTTTTAAATTTTGTTTTTTTACAAATCTCAACGTAAACTTCTGAATTGTTGACATGATTAGTGCATTGAACAGTGTTTGTTTTTGCAAACCTTCTTATTTTTTGAAGTAATGTGACATATTTCCAAGCCACTTCGGTGGATATTTTAAATTGGGTGAGAGCAAACTGTTTAGAATTTGTCTTCCCCAAACCACTCCACTCCCTTGAGAACGAGATGAAACTTTGATTTTTATATTGATTTCTCTCACTCTCTCTCTCTCTCTCTCTCTTTCTCTCACTATCTGTCTGTCTGTTGTCTGTCTGTCTCTCCATCTCTCCTTCTCTCATTACATATTGGAAAAAGAAGCTTCATGACTGTTGATTTAAAAAAAAGGGGCCTGTAAGAGGAGGTCTGGATGAACGTACTTGTAGTTGGTCTAAAAGGGAAAAAATGAACTGAGTAAACTTCCTCAAAGTTTTCTCTTAAAATAAACTGAGAGTTTCTAGACAATGATAATGTGTATGGACTGTTCCTAATTTAGATTCCTCTTTCTTTTTTAACCCTACCCCTTACTTGCCCTTAATCCTTCTCCTAGCCCTGCACTGTCCCTAAAAATCAAACGCCTGGTAGGAGTATTGGGGATGTCCTCAAATATTAAACACCCTTTGAAATTTACCGGAGTTCCGGGTTCAACAAGAATTCATTACACCACCACATGCAAAAACGCAACCCACTCTGTCGCGACATGAAGTCTGCACCAACTGTCAAGAAAATAAAATTAAAAAAAAATATTTTAAGTGTAATTTACGTGTGTGATAAATTTGTTCATATCTCCTATCTTATATTATAAAAAAACTCGTGAAATTTTGTAACAGCCATATCTCGACTATTTGTGCACCAACCAGCCCAAAATTTGCATACACCTTCCTTTTGGTCTGAAGGTGTTTCTTTTGATAATTTCTTGGCCTTAAACGGTCCGTAAGTATTATTTTGATAATTACGAAAACTTCCTTTGTTTCGTGAATACTATCCCAGTTTGGTATTTTTAAATGGACCATACGTCACTGGTTTTTGCTGTTCACCCCTGAAATGAAATGTTTACATCCCGTCCCCGAAGTTGAAACCAAGCATTTGTATCAGATGCCGGGTTGAGAATGTGTACGTAGCACAGTCGATTGCCAGAGTGAACATAATCATCGTTACGAAAAGGAGCAGAATCAACAGAATGAACATGCCTCTGGCCATGTGAACCACCAGTGCGAATACTGGCGTTTTCCGAGAGAAAGATGTAAGTCGTAGACTTGGCTGTACCAACAGCCAAAAAACGCTTCATCCCATGCACATCGTGGGAGTTAATTTCTCCACTGATTTCATCATAATGTGTAAGTCACAAACCGACCATAACTGGTCCTTTTCTTTTTTTTAAATTGGTGGGCAGCTCTGTTCCTGATTGTCTCAGAAATATGTAGAAAATGGATTTTTCCATATTCAAATGACCTGTTCCATTTTTTAAAATTGACGTTTATGCTCACGACGTCACTACTACTGTGGTTTCTGCAGTCAAACTGGTGTTTTGAGGACAAATTCCACAAGTATGATGGCGGGTTTTTAGACAGGCTTGGCGTTGAGCAAAATCATTAATGTTTAGCGGTTTTTTTTTCTTTCAGCTTAACCGATATGTTTACACACGGCGTGTATAAACACAATAATTACAAAAAGAAAAGCGGTGTTAATGTTGCAGATGTAGTTTGGTCGTTTGCTTCGCACGATAACCCCGCAAATTTGCGGGTGCTTTGACTAGTTATAAAATAAAAATGTAAGGGTACACGAAGATTGGCGCCACCATTATCACTTGTCCTCAAACGGCCTCTGACAGAATGATTGGGAATTCCTCCAGTTACAGAAAGAAGGCTTACGTAAGATTTTCTCATGCCAGCAAAGTCTCTAGATAGAACAAGTTCGTGCAGTGACAATACAAAGTACTGCCTTGATAACAAAATATTTATGGGCACATGAAAACTTGGCTGACGTGCGCAGAAAGGCTACAGATCTCATTATGTTAAGAGGAGTTTTTTATCGTTGTGTAAAATATTGTCAGTTACTTTTTTTTGCAGACACTTAATAAAAATGTGTGTGTGTGTATGTGTGATTGTGTGTGTGTGTGCGTATTTATATGTGTTAGTGTGTGTGTGTGTGTGTGTGTGTGTGTGAGAGAGAGAGAGAGAGAGAGAGAGAGAGACGGAGAGGAGGAAAGAGAAACAGAGAGAGAGGGAGACTCTGAGAGAGAGAGTGTGTGTGTGTGGGGGGGGGGGGGGAGAAGAGACGGAGAGAAAGACATTCGGAGAGAGAGAAAGAGAGCTGCTGTGGCTGCTTTTGTGTGTGTGTGTGTGTGTGAGAGAGAGAGAGAGAGAGAGACGGAGAGGAGGAAAGAGAAACAGAGAGAGAGAGACTCTGAGAGAGAGAGAGAGAGAGAGAGAGTGTGTGTGTGTGTGTGTGTGTGTGTGCAAGAGGAGAGAGAGAAAGAAAGAGTGAGACAGCGAGAGCTGTGTTGCTTTCTTTCTCTCTCTCTCTCTCTCTCTCTTTCTCTCTGTATGTGCAGGGAAGAATTCTGGAGAGGGCAATATATAATGTATGACTTCCTGCTCGCCTGTCTGCCCCTTAAAAGCCATCCATCCATCCATCATCCATCCATCCATCCATCCATCCATCCATCCATCCATCCATCCATCCATCCATCCATCCATCCATCCTTCCATCCATCCATCCATCCATCCATCCATCCATCCATCCATGCATCCAAGTAAGGTCTGGAGAATATTCAGGTTAGAATAAACCTGCGGTCAGAATACTCCTTGTTAACAAATAGTTTTTGTATCTTTTGTCTGGATAAACTGACCCAACATTTATTGGCTCATCAGTAAAGGATTTTATGAGTGACTTTACGGGTACATGTACCTGTGTCCTTACCCCTGTCCCTAACCCTTCTCTTATTGAGGTCGTGCATGCGTGTATTGCATGGGCACAACGTGGACACAGTTGGCAGGAAGTATAAATGAAGAAAAATGAAAAACAGTGCATTGTCGTCTTTTGTTTTGTCTGCTCTACTAGATTGCACTCATATCAGAACTGGTAGCCTCTCCGCCCCCGTAAATCGAAGGGAGTCCAGAATTACTCGCGGATAGGTCTTTCAAAGATTTCCTATTGTCCCCTTGTTAATCTCTTATGTTTCGTCCATGTCCGTTTTCTATTTCAAGTATCGTACTTCCTTTAACGCACGCCAAATAATTTCGTCTAAAGTTTCATTTTCTCTACCCTTATCAGAACGTCATACTCTTTGACTAAATCGTGACAAGAAGCTAAATTTTCTTAGGAAGCAACTCAGATAAAGAATTCATTTAAGGCTTACTTAAGACTGTGACATGTGACGTGTGTTTACCGTAGACGTTCAGGGACGCGGAGATATCACAGAGAGAAGAAAAACAAATCGATTAAACAAAATCTAGTCTAAGGCCCTATTGGTGCTTTTAATATCAGGTTATTTTGCCCTTTAAAGTCAACAAGGAACTATCAGTGCGCATGTAAATGACCTCGGAGAAGGGGAAGAGGGTGTGGGTTGGTTGCAGGGGGAGGACATGGACAAATTTTAATATACTTTAAGTCCTGCGATACTATAAGCCCCAGTAATGCCATTATCATACATTGGGGTGGCAATTTTTATAGATCGATTGCTTAACATTTCTTCTCTAAACCCAGACGGAGGTAAGCTGGCCTGATATCGTTTTATGAGATCTGTTGTGGAGCAGACAACCACTTTGTTGTCTCAACAGCCGAGCTTTCTGTAACTAGGACTCCTTCATTCCGAGGGGGTAGGGGGTGAGGGAGAATGGGGGGAAGAAAGGAGAAGAACAAAGAGAATAGAAATAAACGGATACAAGAGTAGGGAGAGAGAGAAGGATGATCAACATAATATTATAATATATTAAAAAGTATTATGATATCTCAACATATTATTTATAATACTACTGTTAATTTATTTGAGGGAGTGGGAACATGTTTCATTTGAAATTCAAAGTTTTAATTTTGGACAGGCTTGTCACTGTGTATTCGAACAATACAGATAGGAAAATGTCAGGGGCGGATCCAGTCCCCCTCCCCCCACTTCCAGCTGCATAACCAGTAAATTTTAATGTAAACGTTTAGGATTCTGTGCGTTGTCATGGTAAATGGTATGGTGCTAATTTCTTTTTTTTTTTTTAGTTGCTGTGACAGGTAGATTTACGAATACATTACCTATGAATTCAGTTTATTTTATTTTGTTCCTCTAGGCTGAGTATGGTACTATCTTCACTTCAAATGCGTTGAAATTTCTTTTAAGTTTATTTGTCCTAAGACCCAGGAATAAGCAAATGATGAGATATTTTGTCATCTGCTTTCAACTCTACTGTAAATGGCTCCAAGATGCTTGTCGTGCTTTTGTTTATCCTGACACTTTCTCCTGGGAAAAGCCTCCGGGCCTCATAGATACATTTAAAAGGTTGTGGAATGTGTGATGTTTTTGTTTTTTCTCCTCTAAAACTCACCTTTAAAATAGATAGAGTATGATACACATGTTTACCCTAGTTTCAATGAAATCAATGAAAACTGGTCCCGAATTGCTGTTTTTCCTTTCTTGTTTACAAACTTTGCGAAGGGACATAGCACTGGAATAGCCCTCTCAGCTTGTCTGTATAATTATATTGGTCTGTGTCCGTCCACACGCCTATAAATTTTTTTATCCACCAGTTTGTTCGTCAGCTTATTTGTTTGGCAACGTGCCTTTTTGTCTGTATGTCTACCTGCCTGTTTGCCTGTCTATCTGTCTTTCATAAAGACCCATGTTTCCATGAGACAGTCGTCTCGTCATGACATTTTAAATTCTAAAACAAAAACCTCACATTCCATGCAATGATATCACCTGATGGTGACTTTACTTGGTCATAACGTGACTCGACTTAGCTGTCTGTTGGATTTTCTGGGGAAGGCATTTGTGGCTAAGCCCCAAACAATGTTTGTTAGGATTTGTGACGCCTTGGGTGGCACATAAAAAGAATGTCCTTCTTTCCCGTGGAAAACAAGAAACGTTTAATCAGTAGGGCGACACTGCACCGATAAACAGATTTACAGAAGTTAGATAGATTTGTCCATACATATCTAGACAAGACCTGACAATATTATTTGTGGTTATTTCATATCAAAATCAAACCATGTCCTCAATGCAGGACTAGCCTTCCAAGATCACCTCTACTGACAGGGCCGTAACTATCTCATCCGCGCCCCTCCCCTCGCAAAACAATCGCCTATGGCCCCACCATCCACAATGAGTCTGCAGATGATCAGTAAATTATAGTGGACAATGCATGTAAGTAAGCTATCAACTGCCCTGTAACTCTTTCATGACAAGATGGATATTATTACATCTGAACATTATATAATTTACCTCTTTGTCGTCAGATTGAAGGCTCTGTGTAATCAATTCAATAATTTCACAATGATATTCCTTAGCGTTAAATTTTAAGAAAATGGAAAACAAAAATAATTATCGAAGTTCGATTGGAACAATGTAGATATGTAGGCATCGAATGATATTGTGAGCCCTATTAAATTGACAGTTTTTTTTCTTTCGTAGTCAATCAGTGGCATAGCTGGTCGCACTTCTCTTCGCTGAAAGGACCTGTTGTCACTCTCAAATAAGGATAGATTCCAAGGTCTGTTGTCTCTACTATATGAGCGAATCTTCTCTTTCCAGAATGTCCAAGATGGTGTTGTGCCGTTGTTGGAACATAGGATGAAACTTAGTGCCACTGTTAAGAGTATGTGATTCTGAATGATTACAAAGCTTGAAAGACCTGGTGTAGCTGTTGGGATAGTGCAGGTGTAAGAAGCCATTAACTTCGAGGTTTTGGAGGTGACATCCCGTGATAAATAAACGTAGTTTATTCTTTAACTTGTGGTTATTTGGATGGTTGAAGGAGAGACGACGATTTGTGTAGTTTGCTTTACAATATAATTATGTCTTGAGACGATTTTGATACTTTGGCTTTACGCTTGTTCTTTCAGTTTCTGTAAAAGGCATAGTATACTCCTCAGGGAGTTAAGGAAAGTATTAGAATGAGGTGACCTGCTGGGATAATTATAATGTGAACTCAGATGAGCGGGTATAAGCCAGGAAACGAGACTCATAAACTGTCTTATGATTATGAATACGATAATGACTATTATTTTTACGTGCATGCTTTAATTACCAGTTTTTCAGCTGATATCCACTTTGTTCTTCCCCCCCCCCCCNCCCCCCCCCCCTTCCAGCCCGTACTTTCAACAGCTTGCGTGTTCCTCCTGTTCCTTCTGTGTTCTGCCTCTGTCTTTTTTCTGCTGCCCTGACCTTGTCCATCCTTTCATGAATGTTTCTTTTACATGTGATGTTTCTTCTCTTTGCACTTTTTTAAGGGGTGGGGGTGGGGTAGGGTGGGATGGAGTGGGTTGGGGAGGGCAGTGTCCTCTGTGCTGAGAACTCACATTTGGCGTCCTGTTTTGATAAAGGCCTGATATCCATAAAACATGTTTCAGATCATTAGTTTTCAACTTTACGCCCTCTGCTGGCCTTCTCCTGGGAGAAATTGACACAGCACATTCAACAAGTACGGGTCTCCAACAAACACATAATTATCACACAATAGATCACAAAACAATTCACATGTCGTATCCAAACTTGGAAAGCATTCACTTACACAACGGATGACGTGTCACTGAGCAAAGAAAGAGAGAACTAGAGAGACAGAGGGAAATAATGAGAAAGGAAGGAGAGAGGAAGAGGGGAAAGGAAGAGAAAGAGAAAGAAAGTGAGTGAGAGAAAGAGGGAGAGAGAGAGAAAGAGAGAGAGAAAGAGAGAAAGAGTTTGTAGGCCTAAAATTTGGCAAATTACTGAAATATAGCATTCGTTTCTAGTTTGGACTAGCATGGATCTACCTAAACAGAACGTGTGGGCTCACGATCCTTAAGATTTCTTATTTCCCCCTATCAGTCACTCACATTTTTCACTTCTTGTCCTTGTTTATGGTTCAATCTCAAGTAGATTAATTCCTCTACCAAGGCCCTGATATCTTTGGTCTTCAGTGTCCCTAACCTTATCAGGATTTCCAACCCTCTTAACTCTGACAGAAATTCAGTTTTCTACAAAAAAAAACCAAAAAAACAGAACACCAGATAAAGAGCTCAGTCTTACGACAAGTTATATTATTATATCTTGTTTCCCGAACAGGTTAAGGACGGGGTGATATATCAACGAGATAAAAGTAGCCAGCTTAGAGAGTATGTTTTTCAGTATAACGACTATCAGTGCATTTGCACTTACTACTTACTGGTAGACATGACAGAGGAACCACTACTTAGTGTGGCCATGTGAGTAAGGTAAATCAGGGGTGTCCAACTTTTTTCATTTGGCTGTGGGNATTGGGAGTGAAGGGGACAAGTGACCCCCTCTTGGCTGGCCATTGTGTTCATGTAAACACCTTCGTATGAGAGGTAGTTTTTAGTTGACCATAATAGTTGCAATAAAAAAAAAAGCTTGTGTCATGTAAACTGAGTCTGCAGAGCGTAGATCTAGATCGAAATTCCATACAGGCTGGATTAGGGAGTGGGTGGGAGGGGGAGGGGTTGGGAAGGGCCTCAGTGAGACAGGAAGTTTAAAAGACTGTCCAGATAGCCTAGATGATCCCCCTCGACAGCCGTGGTGTAAACATTGTATTTCTAAGTCGATACATGCCAGGTACAGTACTAGCTGCTGTGTAATTAAGGCCTTTGGCACCTATTTTTTTTTCTTTTTTTGGGCCTTATTTACGTGCGAATACATAGGCCTACACACTTTTTTGTTTTTATCTAGAAAGCTCAAATTGTACCTGCAACTTCAAAATTGGATGCTTTATTTAGATCACAGGTCATTTTACATATTTTTACATCCTGACACTGGCTGGCAGGGCCCCTAAAAAGGGTAATTTTATATATTAGCGGATTAATTGGGTTGTACACAATGAGTGATTTGCCCCATAGGTGTCAGAAACCTGCAATGTCATTTGGGATAGCCACTTCTCACCTTATATTGGGAATAATGCCATTTTCTACCCTAGACATTTAATTTCGTGACGCCTATAACTTTTATTCTTCCAAACAGAAGAACAATATAAGACTTCGTATGAGATCAGGGTGGACTGGGGCATGCAGGGGGTGTGCTTGAAGGGAGAGGCGCTTCCTGATATGGAATGTTTTTGAAAAGTGAAAATGTTAAGAGATAGGAATGGCCCTTACATCAGTGACTAAATCTAAACATCAGCTCAGGCTGACACAATATTTACTGTACAAACTTTAGATAAAGTTAAAGTATAGCAAGCTGCATTAGAGTTCCTGGTTAGAACCACTCAAACCTCTAAGCCGAACCTCCAGATCAATAGATAATCTTAAAAGTATGTAAAATGATTTGCTCAACTCTTGTTTGACTCAGTGCTCATTTGTTGACCGCAATAAAGTTCCGTGATAATAAAATTTCCACATGAGATTTGATGCCAACATTCCTCTTTTATATCTTGTTTCCCTTGACCAACCAATACAAAGGTAGATAAACAGGCAAAGATAGATCTATTATATCGGTAATCTTTCTCTCTCTTTCTCCCCTCTCTCTCACTCTCTTTCTCTATCTTTCTCTGTCTCTTTTCCTTCTTCCATCATCATCTTCTCCTCCTCTCTCTCTTTCTCTCTCTCTTCCTTCTTCATCATCGTCATCTTCTTCTCCTCTCTCTGTCTCTCTCTCTCTCTCTCGCTCGCTCGCTCGCTCACTCGTTCCTTCATTTTCTCCTCTTTTTTCTCTATATCCCGCTTTTCTCTTCCCTTCTTCGGGAGCCCCCTGATCCCCGGGGGTCTGCAGTGATGCTATTTACGGTCCTGCCCCTTTGGCGGATTCAGGAAAGGTTCATGGGGTGTTCGTGAAGCCCCGAATTTGTCTATACTTAGTGCTCTAAATACAACATAACATAAATATTTCACTCTTTACCTGTCAGTTACAGTAGTTATATCAGGCTGGTTATCATTTACCTCTTTGTTTCTCCTGCACAGTTTATTCATAAACCTTATGACGGGGTGGGAGAG
>JAWQUT010001225.1:24644-36612 GCA_033807755.1 Ellobium chinense | reverse complement strand
CACACACACACACACACACACACACACACACACACACACACACACACACACACACACACACACACACACACACACACACACACACTTTCCCAACACCCCCACTCCATCCCAGTCCCTATAATTCGATTGTAGGAAAATCCAATGTGACATTGTGTTCAACAAACGTGTGTTTACCTCAGCCAGAAAAGGAGGTCAAGGTCTACATGCGAGGTAGGGGAAAGAGAAGTGTGGGGTGAAGGGTGGGTGCAGACCTGGCTAATAACAGTTTGGAGGAAAGTTCGTGTTTCTAAGTGATCACATCATATCTGTTGTTAGCAACACCTCTCTAGCTCCGCCTACTTTGATATAAAGACTAGGGCGGGCCATTCCCTGCTTCAGACTGCACGAAGACGTTCTACTGTTTACTCTTCAAGTTCTAGTACAACACATACACAGACTAGTGTGTCTTCAAATCGTTTATTTTTAGTCTATATTTTTATAGCTAGCGAGGTGTAGAAACTCTTATTATTAAACTGAGTGAGATCAATCCAAGCACTGAGTGACTGTGTTCCTTACAGTCTTATATTCATCTTTAATCCTCAGGTTTCGGTCATGTTCAAGAGATAATCCTGACATGATGGCGTCTTTCACATTTGTTGTGGAAAATGAGAAGGGATGAACTGATGTTAGGTGTAAATATGACATCTTGAGAGTCACCACTTCTGTGTTGTTTATTTGGCTTCTAACGGTGAAAACAAAACTGAAAGTGTGACGCTGTGTTGCTGGCTGCCCCAGACAAGACTAAAAGAAATTCACACAGTATTCACTAACTCGTTGGACACGACCTAATTTGACTTTTGTAAGTATGAACGATGGATTTGTATTATTCTCTCTCTCGCTCTGTCTTTCATTCTATGTGCTCACTCTTTGATATTCTACTAGCTGCAATAGCTGGACCTTTTTTCTGTTAGTTTTTTGTGTGTGTGTGTGTGTGTGTGTGTGTGTGTGGTGAGAGAGGATGGAAGCAAAATGAAATGGGAGAGGGAGAAATAAAGGTAACAGAAATATAGAAAAGAGATAAGGTCCACAGCTGTATGTCTTCACTGATGTTTCTTTCTTTTGGATGGACGCAGCTGGCTGGCATCATGTGTACATCATGGCTGTAGACTGGAGAGGACTCTGGAATATCTAATAAAATCATGAGAAATTGTCACTGGACTTTTCATGTTTGAAAAATATTCAAAATCGATAAAAAACAACAACAACAACAGTGAGTTTAAACATGCAAGTTCTCGTAAAAAAATCATGGACATATTTAAACATTTGAAAGGTGGGCCATTAATTACTTTGAAATGACCCGTCCAAGAGTGACCAAGAGTAAAAATTTGTCAAGAATGTTACATACCGTCGGCGGAATGATAGAATCGGCTAACTGCAATATTTTTGAAAATTTTTTTTTTGGCTAAACTGAATCATCATGCAACCCTTTACATCCTATGAAAATCTCAGAAAACACAGGGCAGTGGAAAAACATTAATTTTGATAATTTTATAATCGGCTAACTACGCGCTTCGAGTAGCCGGGAATGATAGGATCGGCTATCTGAAACCTGAGCGGTGGGACATGTGTTATAAGCGTTATATTATTCACCGATAACGAATACTGGTGTTGTCAACCACAGTTTCTAGTTAGTTGAGGTATTCATCCCGATGTCATAGTTCGTTGTATAAATCAATCGCCCGACAATCCTGCACGACTCTTTTAAATCATCTCAAAAACAGCCCTTACCATCAGCTCCACGCAATGTCGATGCCCATGTTCCTGTGCAGCTTTCGTCCATTGTTCCAGAATTCTTAGGCACAGCCAAAACAGAATCAACATCGCAGTTGAATCAGAAATCAACATACAAACAGCTGCTGAACTAGAAGACAACGATACGGCGACAAAGAGGGCCCGAGTGAATGGACAGAAAACAAAAGAAAACATCTACGTGAAACACGAAAGGAGTGCGTTTGTCATGGCACTGAAAAGCCAGCGCGACAAATGAAAGGGAGGTGCTCATGCAAATTTTTTAAAGTAAAGACACACAGTGCCATCAGTTTACAGAGGAAGACAGGGATGGTATATTCCGTTATATTTGGCCCTTTTCATGGTCCGAAAAAGAATGCTTCGTCAAATGTCTTGTTGACCAAACTTCTACGAGATGACCGAGTTCAGAAGCTTCCAGACCCTTTGCTACCCATGACTACCTCCTCAAAAAGAAAGGGCTGAAACTGAAAGTGTGCAAGTCATTGTTCCTGGCGACTACAGCTCTAACTAACCATTTTATTGGATCTTTTATGAAAGATTCAGACAAATCACTTGCAAATGTAAGCACGACAACACTGCCATCTTCTGGACATATATACTATCAACGAGCGAAGGGGGAAAAGCGTTTCATGACTGAGGAATTTTTGGATCCATTGCCTAAAATGCCTTCGCATTATTGTCGTCAGTTTACAGGAAAATTATAATTGGAACCAATTATTCGAGGTATGCCAGAGCTCTACAATCTCTAGCTGAAAAGTGTGAAGAGCAAAATCGGAAGCCATTGTGTAAGAAGGTACTAGCAGAACAATTCAAACTGAAAAATCTATCATTTACTGGCAGAACAATTCAATCTATCATTCGTCCAGCCTAGAAAAGACCACTGCGATCTTTATGTTTCCCATGAGGCAGACACCATTCCTGAAGAAGATTAGAGCTCACACAGAGATCAGATAGACAAAGCGAGGAGGGAAAAGGACACCGATAAACTGAAAGCTTTGGTATCATTCACAGAGAACAATTCAAATGAGGACAGAGTTTGTGTGATTGCGATGGACCTCCAGTGTGTACTTTTGGCTCCAAGCCCAAGCCTAAAAGCTTCAGCACTGTACTACAAGACTAAGCTGACCATTCACAATTTCACCATTTTTGATTTGGCTAGTCGGTATGTCATGTGTTACGTCTGGCATGAGGGGGAAGGAGGCTTATCAGCAAACGAGTTCTCTTCTTGTATTGCTCACTATGTGTCATCAAGACAAGGACTTGATAAGTTCATAATCTAAAGCGACGGTTGCACGTACCAAAACCGGAATAGTGTTCTTGCCAGCGCGCTGAGTGACCTCACAAAAACACGGAACATGACCACAGAGCAGAAACGCCTCGTCAAAGGCCACACTCAGATGGAAGTGGACAGTGTCCACAGTGTGATTAAGCGTTCGTTTAAAAACACAGTTATTTATGTCCCTCATGACTACAACAACGTGTTCAAAAAGGCAAACTCGCCCAAACCTTATGAGGTGACGTGGTATGATCATTCTTTCTTCAAGGACTACACCAAAGTGGGTCGCTACAAGAGCATCAGGCCAGGCGGACGTAAGGGCAATGCCGTTGTCACCGATATTCGTCTCTGAAGTACTCATCAGATGTGGTCATTCACTTCATATTGAACTTTGATCAGGACTGGCAGGAGCTTCCCAAAACTCGAGGCCACACGACAGACATTGTGATGCCCCCCTCCCCCCTTGGCCAGTGAACTACAGTAATAAACTGACAATCCATGCCAGTAAGTTTAAACATTTGCAGGAACTCTAAAAAGTGATTCCACATGACTGTTACCCTTTCTACGACAACTTAAGACATTCGTTCACATGTTTTTCTTTAACTGTTAACCCTTTAAAAGCTTTTCTGCTTATGCGTTTGTATGAGGAATGAAATCGTGAATCGCTTGGTCATTGAACGATAAGTGATTATAACTATGATTGTGTCGCCAAGCTTTTCCATGCTTTGTTCTTATTATCTTTTATATTTAAAGATATCGATTCCAGAGTTGGTTTTTTTTTTTTGCAAGCCCGGTAAAGTGTCCTTATTGTGCCATGTTCATTTTTCTCTGTAGTTAAGGTTATTTGAAATAAATGTTGTTTTGTTTTCTGCCAGTACGATAACCCATCATAGTATTTTTGCTAAACTGTATAGAGACATTCTAATTGAACTACAGTACTGCAATAATATAATCTCACTGAAGTCGTTTTCGTCATTGTTGTCAGTGCAATAATAACAATAAACATAACGCCTAACGCCCGGCAACAGTTAGCCGAATCTATCATTCCCACAATCATTCGTTTCCCGTGGCGGCGAGAATGATAGGCTCGTCTAACCAGCAGCACGGCGGTTAGCCGATTCTATCATTCCCGAACTGTCAACTCACAGTCGGCTAACCGTCAAAAGTCTCTTTAAATAAAAACATATGATGACACCTTACAATAGTCATTTTCCTATCTTCAAACAATAAAATATATGTGAGGTTCAGCCAAAACTGCCTGCCATGTCATAAATGAAACAGTTTTTTCGCTCTCCTGTAAAGTTTCCTCAAATGCAGTTAGCCGATTCTATCATTCCGACGACGATACATTTCATACAACAAATATTGTTGAGTGATGATTGTAATGAAATTTGTGTCATGTATTAATGTTAGACCACCTAGACACGGCGTGACAAAACTATGAACATTTTTCTGAAAACATTCTGTGACAATTTTAGTTGTGAGACAGCTCCATACACTTCTGCCCCTTCTCCCTTTCACCCTCTGGCTAAGGATCTCACTACCACGCCACTGGAGAGTGGACATCATGGTGTTGTGCTATGTGGACTTGTGTCAGTCCATTTATCCCAGAACTTTCAGTGTTACAATCTGTTAATATGTGTTGTTGAAAGGTCATATCAATATCCTCACAATAGTCACAATAGTCTGATTCTCATATTCATTTGTTTTCTTCCTCCTCCGTCTCTTGAATTTCATTTTTCTGACCATCTTTCCTTCACCCTCCCCTCCTACCTACCTGTATCATCTGAGACAATAGCACAGCCAAGGTTATTTAATTTGGTGGGGGACAGTGTAACAACAGAAACATCTAAGTCCGTCACACATAGATCTACAGTGATGATAATATCAGTCATAGAAACAGGGCAGTTGAATCCCGGAAAACAAGGTCAGTTGCCATTTGTTGACATAAAATAGGTCAGGTGACAGTTGCCAACTCTATACTGATAAATAGGTAGCGTTCATCTGTATCAAATTATGTCAGAACTGATTGGTTTGCAGAGGTTGCTCACTTTTAAACTGGTTCAATTTTCAGACGTCAAGACCTGCTAGAAAATATGAAAGATTGAATAGAACAACCATCTTTTACGGTTCATCATTTCTTAATCACACTTCAAATATATACAGCGCTCTTGCCATGTTTACACTGTTTGCTTTCCTCTGACAATCATTCTCATTGTACTCCCTGCATTTTTGTCACTTTTGTTCACTGACTTTGATCATTTCCACTTGATACTGTTCCATTATTCTTCCTCTCATAAAAATTTGAATTTCCCCGTTCATTAAATTATTCTGCATCTGTTCTTCCTCTGTGTGTGTGTGTGTGTGTGTGTGTGTGTGTGTGTGTGTGTGTGTGTGTGTGCGCGCAAGTGTTTTTTTCCATTCACATGTAAATCGACTGAACCTTTTATTGTCCAGTTAACTATTTTTATTCGAATTAAACTGTTTTCGTGTCACACTATTAATTTTAAAACAGTAACACAATTTTAAGTTTAAGGGGAGAAGAGAGTAGGAATAAGCCCTCGCCAGCTCGTTCGAGGAGAGCCAAAACACGAGTTATAAAATGTCACAGTATCGTCACAGTATCGATATCTAGAATCTACGAAATTCAAGCAGTAAATATTCATCTTAATAAATATTTAAAAATACCAAGTACCAAAACACAATGCGAGTTAAGGAGGGATAATGAACCATTCAAAATTCGATTCAAAAGAATCGATTAACCGGATATTTACAAATAGATGCACCTATTTATTCTGTTATTTCAGAATTGATTCTTTGCCCAGATCTAGGTCTGATAACAAAAACCAGGGGCGGATCCAGAAAAACAAAACCAAACAGGGGTTCCCTAAATTACTGACTTCGAACTGTCTTTGCCTAGTGAATTTCAATTTTAGCACCCGCTGACCGGAGCCCAGGTAAAAATATAACTAGGAAAATGTAACGTTAGGTTTGTTCCTATCCTACGAGGAACTGCTTTCCAGGATAAAAAATAACATCGTATTAATACAATATCTTTATAACTCCCTTCAGTTAAAAGTAGGATTAAGAATTTATTTTTTTTTTTTTTTAGTACGGGGAGGGCAGGTGGAGAAAGAAAGTTTGAGAAAGACAGAACGCGTACGCTCGAGAGGCCATTATATTCTCTGATTTTAGTATTCAGGAGCTAAACTTTTTTTTTTACATAATGTTTTTTAACAGGTAGTAGAAAAGTCCGATTTCTAATGCCCAGGCCCTGATGGGTTCCAGGGGTAGAGCGCTAGACCCCAAGCCC
The DNA here is from genome assembly GCA_033807755.1 of Ellobium chinense. NCBI lineage: Eukaryota > Metazoa > Mollusca > Gastropoda > Ellobiida > Ellobiidae > Ellobium > Ellobium chinense. The sequence continues at coordinate 30,235 of JAWQUT010001225.1, read as the reverse complement.
TGCCTCCTTATGAGGCGTCCACTACAAAACGTACGGACATCTTGACGTTTGCACTTTAGTAAAAAGTACACAATTATCTCTCATCCTTCTCCCTTTTTTCATCCGCGGACTTCGGATAAGAAATTCTGCAATTCTGTCATTCGATATTGTCAAAATTTGGTCTTGAAGCCTCTGATATTTTTAGCGATAAAGCACAGCTCCGGTGATTCGCCCACCTACACTTTTTTTTTTTAAAGTAGGGAAGGGAGAATTTTGAGTCTAACGTAATCATCACCGCCACTCGTGGGAGGAAATTACTCGAGAAGTATATAAATACTCCCTTTCTGCGTTTGCAGTGCGTAAAGATGAAACGTGTGATTTCAGATTGCCAGCGAAGATAAATTAGCTAAAGTTGATAAGACCTAATATATATTCTAATTCATGGCTGTACGTAAAACATACGAACTATGTTGGCACTTTCAGATTCATAGATTAAATTGACACTACGCCCCTGACAGCAATTTGCATTTTGCGTCTGCTAGTGCTGGTCGATACCTTGGGGTATCTTGGGGTTGTTTCGATTACTGGTTATTCCAGCAATAAGTAATCGAGTAAAAATTGATTACTAGTGGCGATTATTAGATGTCAAGTCTTTCCATTCTTTTTTTTTTTAAATTTTCGGATGTGGGACGTTGGTTTGAGCATAAGGGGGCGGGGGGAGGGGGGAAGGAGTACTGGCCTGGATGTTCAAATGAATTATACAACGAAATGAACAATCCTTTTGTTCTAAGAGCAGTCCATCAGAGATTCTAAGCAACGAAAGTGTGAATCTCTAGGGAGGCTAAGATGGTTGCGACTGATGCGGAAGAACTAAAGTACGCTGACATGCGAGTGGTGTTTGCAATCTATATTTATATTTTAGTGTCATTCATTAGCATACACATCACTGTTGATTTTTACCACATGTTCCTCTATGACATGAAGATTAATGACATGAAGTTCTACTAAAATTATATGAAACCGAAGATGATGACCGCTGTTGTAGCTGAGCTCCTTAGTCCTGATTTATTTTCCAGCTAACATGTAAGCTCCATCCACTCGCCCTCACGGGCTATCGCGCTGATGAAAATCAATAAAATATGCAAGGCAGACTTAGCTGAGTAGTAAAAAAGTAATCGCTAACTACAGGTTCTCAAATCACAGTAGTCGAGTTTCTTACTCGATTAGCCCAGCAATCCACATCTGCACGCTAGTGCTGGGCGATTCTAAATTTTCAAAATTTTCGAATACAGATTACTTCAGGTACAGGTAAGCTAGTAATAATCGAACACTTTTGACGACTACTTGAAGGTTTTCTGGACTAAAAAAGGCATTTTGGACGCGGATGAAGAGGAGAAGGAGAGATGATCTGGTCTAAATGCTATCATAGAGTGTTTCTAACGTGCACAGTGAACTGCAGTGTGTAAGTTGTGTGAGCAGTGAAGGGTGAAGACGGGAGCGTGACAGATTGACTGGGGCGGCGCATGTATCATGTAATATGTGTGAGAGTGTGAGTCTGTGTCTGTTAATGTATGTATAATTGTATTCATCACTGCAGCAAAGAAAAATTCCCCCACGGGGATAAATAAAGTATCTTATCTTATCTTATCTTATCTTATATGCATATTATCAAAGTTTTCGCTCAGATCTGCTATAATCGGACGGCACTCGAGTAACCAGAAAGTAGTCCGTTTTAATTTTCTCTAACAGTAACATCGTAGCCGATTACTTTTACTCGATTTCGCCCAGCACTACTATCTGACGTCTGCCGATTCAGGTCTGCACCTAGTATTGCCAGATTGGCTTCTAAGACGCTAACTTTGATCAGCCAACCTTTCAGATTCATTGGCGCTTTTTTACTGCAAGGCTGTTTGGTTACTTTTTGGCATTTTCCAAGAGTTAAATTTTACCTCGGCATAATTTCTATGTTTTTTTTCAGCATTCCAGATTGAAAACATTATGTAGTTTTTTTTTAAATTGAAGACCTGAGCCAAAAGAATTTGAGTTCACAGTTCGAGACCTAGACGAGAATTTTTTTAAAAATGTAATTTCTTACTTCTTAAGAAGATCCACCACCAGTCCAGTGCAGACTATAGTGCATTACTGTAGTGCTCAATGCCTTTTCCAAATTAAGTACTAATTGTGACAGGAAAATCTTATAATAACCTGAACATACTCTAAGGTTCATTTGACCTTTCCATAATTTCACTACTCAGTCCCTTCTCGCTGTCAGTCAAAAATCAAATGTTAGACCCAATTGCTGTCTAATGTTCAGTGGCCAGTCAGTGGTCCGTTCCCGACCTCTATGGTATACTGGAGAGGACAAATTATTTCTTGGGGAAAAAATAAAAAGCTTTCTTCGGCCCGGACGACAGGCTTAAATCTGTATGGAGCCTTTGTTTCTAAGGAACTGTGTTCACACTGTGATGCAAACCAATAGTTTTCTAAAAATATACGGCCCGTTTTGTAGCAATGTCCGGATTTTATGTTTCTATTTCGAAGCCGAATAAAAGTTATGTGTAACCTAGTTTGAATCAAATGTCCTATAAAGGCCGAGATGGGGAAATTGCGCTCTGTTATTTTTTATTTTAGCCAAATTAGACTTCGGAGGCCATCTTTAATAGTTGGCGTCTTTTGGGCAACATTTGATAGTTTTAATGGCGGTTTTCTGCGCTTTCTGGCGTCTTTTTAAGTTTTGATTTGAGTTTTCCACAAAACCTGACCTGATAATACATCTGCTTAGAACAATGCAGAACGCCACCCCTTAACAAGAGTTTATTCATTTTTGTCAAAATCCTGGGACGCCATCCAGTAACACTGTCCCTACCCCTAATAGCTCGAATTTAATTCCATAGTCCGCATTGCCTACACGGAGGAATGTCCCAGGATTTTGTCAAACTTTAAGTGTTTTTCTTGCTTAGATCTGTTGCCTAGTCTAAAGTCTAGTCTAGACTACACATAAGGAGAAGCAACACAGAAATAAGGACACGAGACTGCAGTGCAAGGCCTCCGGCGAATTGTTCAATTTTAGTAGATCTAAATTTAAATACACAAGACTCAGGGGGTCTGGCTATACTAAATAATCTAAAACGAATTACAGTTTGTGACATTCTTTTGCTTAATCAACATGTCAAAACATAGACCTAGACTATCTAGATTAGACTAGACTAGGTCAATACTTTTTTTTTCTCCAAGGCAAACCGAGATCTAAAGTAGATCTAGTCTAGACTAGATCTAGAACTAGACTAGACTAGATCTAGATAGTCTAGATCTACTCTAGAATAAGCTAGGCTATGCTGTTATAGATCTAGACTAGACTGAATCTAAAGAATCCTTTCACTAGACTAGATCCAGTCTAGACGTCTAGCCTTGATTTAGATTCCAGATTTAGCTCTAGATCTAGATCTAGTCTAGTCTAGTTCTAGTCATGTTGAAAAGCAGTAGACTATGCCAAAACTAGATATACAGAATCTGGATGTAGACTAAACTTAGAAATAGACTAGACTAGTCTAATATTATCATGGGCTAGACTGGGGATTTTTGGATATTTTCATTTTCTCTCGCTGTTTTCAAGAAATATCAAGACTTAGACTAAACTAGTTTAAGCCTAAACTAGACGTGGTTAGAATCTAGGCCTCCGATACACTTTATAATAATATGGCTCTTTTACAGCGATTTGTTATTTCTCATCTGCAGATACAAGATTTAGACCAACTGAAAGGAAACATGGGTAGGTGTTGTAGATCTAGATCTAAATTACAAAAGACCTGACTAGATCTAGATCTAATCTCAACTAGTCTAGTTGTAGACTAGTCGATGGCCCGTTAAATCTAATAATTAAACTAGACTAGACAAGTCAACTTACTCTTTGCTCTAGACTTAACTGAAAATGCAACGAATATTTCCTGCCAGTTTTGATGATAATGATGATGATGATGACGATGATGATTTGTTTAATTTATTGAAAAAGTTGGTTAGTCTATAGACTATGTCGTTCCTGGTGAAGATACTGTTTTAAATCTGAGTTTTAAAATGTGTACATGATGCAGCCAAACTGAAAATAAAAGTCGTTTCTTGTTATCAATGACGATAATAATGAACATGATGAAGAACATGAATAAAATGTAATAAAAAGAAGATCAGCTTAGACATTTTATTGAAAATGATGATAATGATGACAGTGGTGGTGCTGGTGATCCGGGTTGTGATCCTATCATTGGTGATGATGTGGAGATGGTGGTTCTTCTGGTGGTGGTCTAATATATGTGGTATTTATTACCAGCCACACCACACGATTCAACCAGTGAGATGACAGACACACTGAAGATGGCTGCCTTAATGAAGAAAGACCAAGGTTGGTAAATAGTTGGATTTCATTATGTCTTGTTCTGATGACACATGTTGTTGATATTTGTCATATTATTATTTGATGTGCTATGTCCATAAAATCTGCTGCTGTATGCTGGTGTAAGTTTCACAAATTTATTAGATCTAGGCCAAAAAAACAGTCACACTATATGCATAAGATAATTTACTTTCAGAAATATTCATTCTTACTAAATCAACTTCTCTCCTTTTCTTTCTCTTGTTCTATCTGTCTCTGTTGTAGATATTACATATTAACAAGTGATTTATCTTCTTTCAGTATCTTGTTTATGTTGTTGTTGTTATGTGTTGTGTTTATAGTCTATTGAGATGTACCATTGTAATGATGAATTGTAGAAAGTAGTCAGTGGTAGATGTTTATTAATTTGAATAACTATAAATGTGACAATGATAATGAAAGCGATGATGGTAATTTTTATCTCCATACCAGGGTATCACGAGACAGAGGTGAGTTTTGGAGGTGAAACTGATCTTCAGAAATCTGCAATTATGTGTATGAAGAACCCAAACCACACTAACTTCATACCGGTGAGAAAGTTCAACATAGAGCACCTACCTCCTGAATACCGTGACAGCGACACTGTGGACTACATCAGACTTTGGGCACACCTGACTTGTCGTGTGTCAGTAAACAAGATAAGTGAGAATAGACCTGAATTCTTTACTGGTACTGACAAACGTTTTCCCTTCTATCAAGACAGAGGAAAGAGCGACGTGTTGGTGACAGGAACTGGATGGGTGTGGCTTGTGAGTAAGTACACAGAGAAGGATAACAGAAACTGTGAATGTGTGGAATGTGTTGAACTAGATCCAGACACACGAAAGAAGGAGTGGGGTGTAGTGTGCATACATACAGCAGCTCATGTTGTATGTGATAACATAGAGGCTGCACACACGAGCTGTGAGTTTTTCTACGATGACGGTAACACGGATGTGAGCAAAGTTCCCAAACTCACTGGGGGGGAAATTGTGGACTGTGACATCAAGAGAGATTACTGTATGATGGAATTTAGGACACATGACGTGGAACTGGTGGAGAAACTGGACAAGATGTACAGGCGCTGTCTGGGTCTACAGGATAAACTGTGTAACAGGTACAATAGGAATAACGGTGAGATGTTTACATCACGTGACTCATATTTCCTCCACAGACTGTCTGTCTGTGTGTCACACCCTCACGGGTGTCA
>JAWQUT010001223.1:34777-48863 GCA_033807755.1 Ellobium chinense | reverse complement strand
GAGGGGGGTAATCTGATCACGGTACACCCGGGGACCGAAACGATTACTTGACATACCACAGGTCATGAAACTCAGATCACATGCTACAAGATTGTAGATGTGTGAAAGAGGTGATCTATCGGTTGTTTTGAGACTTGATTGTCAGAGCAGGAAACGATTGTACTCAAAAGTTTTTCAATTATTTAGGACCAAACGCAGTTGATTTTCTGCCTGCAAATTCTACAATAAAGGCTCATCATTACACACACGTGGTATGGTACGACCAAAAACGTTCGCAGCGATTAGGAAGCAACGTCTAAATGTTGGCACTATGAAAAACATTATTGGTATATGATAATGTAGGTCCACACAACAACTCAGTTTCTAGAAGATCGGTGGATATAGATTTTATCCCATCCATCATACAAACACGAGTGAGTACCCTGGCACATTTCATTTTTAGGTGAACTGATGAACAGACTTGCAAGGAGGACGTTTGTAAGAACCCAAGCTTTTTCAAAAGCTGTAAATATAGAACTATGTGATGTACATTCTTTTCTAAAATGTACCATAATACCTTCCTCTATTGACTCAAAGGCTGTAACTTCCTTTGGGAGGTAAAGAAGAGTACTTTAAAATATCTGAAAGTTAGGTAAGTCTCCGTTTAGCGGTTTGTGAGACATGTGGGTACTTGTACGACTTCTGGGACGACTCTTGTAACTATACAAAATGCCTCCTACTCCTTCCTCCTCTACAGGCAAAGGCACAAGGGCACCAACAGACACACAATGGCTAAATATTGCGACAACTTATGTTATTTAACTATTCCTAAGAGCCCGTAACAATTTTATCAGGAGGACATAAAACTCTGCCATTTGTGTTCCTTTTCCTTTTATCAGTTTGTTCTTTTTTCATATCCCTGCCCTGAGTTTCTTTGGTAAACACGATATGCTATAACCTGTCGTTAGTTTCAACAATTCATTACCAGATAAGGGGTTTCGAGGACCTGAGTGTACATATGCTGACTAAGACCAAAAAAGAAAAAGTAGAAACCTGAGAAAAACATAATTCTTTGAACAAACTATAAAGATAATTCGCGCATAAAAGCAGAGGTGTGTAGACAGTACAATTAAAAAAAAAAACAAACACCAAAATAGCGAGTCTCAAACCTGCAACGTCTACCTTGGCGTCAGCGAAAGCGTCATTTAGGGGTCCCCTCTATGCAATCTCCCCCTCCCCCTCCCCGAGCCCACACGGTCATGTAACAACCCTTAACGAAAAAAATAGAGATTATGACTCTTGATTAATTTATTGTTTTTACGAATAATCAAACATGTATTTGAATCACATCTGAAGGCGGATGCAGAAATATTGTCGGGCAAGGACGGAGGGAGGGACCTAAATGCGCTCAGTGGCACCGGTTGGACCAAACTGAATGACTATGTAAAGATATAAAGATAAATTGTGATCCATCTCTCTCTCTATCTCTCTCTCTCTCTCTTTCTCTTGCTCTCTCTAAATTTCCATATACCATATTGTACAGTACTGGAAACACATGCCATGGCAGCATTCTATCACAACATTCAAGGATAATGGTAAGTTACTTTCAAACATATTATTTAGTTGGATCTTTGAGTTTCAGCTTATTTCGTTTGTTATTGCAAATTTCTACATGATGAATGTTAATATATATCTCAGTATTCACTCAGTTATGATAGCCTTCCTATTTCGTATCTCCTTTCTCATTCCTTCAAAAATTCCTTCACACTGTCAAGGAACCGACACCAGCACAGGCACTGCAGTATGTTGTCATGAACTTTACAATGTTGTTATTTAGGCCTTCACCCCCTCTATCCCCCTCCACCCACACATGCANCCACCCACACACACACACGATTTCCTTCCCCATTTAATCATTTAATCTCTTTTATCGTGACTGAAATCTTGTCGATAAGTTGAAGACATGAAATCAGTGAGCAAACAACACAAACATTATGCACGCCAAAATACAATTAATCTTTAGGACTTCTCAACAATTGTCACACGATCTCTTCTATCACAGAGACACCCTAGGCACCTCTAAAATTTTACATTGTAACAGCTTGGGCCAGTGACAAGACTCCATAAATACTGATTATACTATTGTATGAAAATATAGTGGCTGAATTTTCATTGAGAGGAAGGGGAGAGATGCGCCACCGGCTTCCCTCTTGGTCGAAATTACATGTAATTAGTGCTTCCTATCAGTTAGAAAGAATGCAACCGGAGTGATTGATCCTCTCAGATTGCGCGGAAGGGATGAGACGTGGGTTTTTTGTTGTTTTGTTTTTGTTTTTTGTTTTGGTTTGGTTTTTTTTTTGGAGGGGGGGGGCCGCTTGTCTGGATCCCCCATTGCTAGAAGTGGAACTTCATGACATCGCCGTGCTGTACCACAACTTCGCAATGCCTGTCTCCACAACTCTGTCCTGTGAAATCCACTTCACCTTGAGAAGGTGATAAGAGTTCATTTCAATCATGAATCAGCCAGCAACGCCAGTGTTGAGATTATATTCTCTTTCCGATATTTATACGATTGAGATTATGTGTTGACCGTGGCACTGGCTTAACCGATCACTCACTCCGTGAGATTGCTCATGAAATGGAGATACCGAAAACGCGTTGTGCGCAAGTGCAATGGATTTAGTAAAATCGTATCAAAACATCACAGTGAATGCATAATAAATTGTGCGGCTTTAATACAGGTTACAGACCTGTAATAGGATTGGACCCTTTTTTCCTCTATGGGCTATATTAACATTTTGAGCTGCCCTCTGAACCCAAAGTTTTAGCTTTCGCCCAGACCCATACCAGATTGAAGCTCATTATCTGGCCCAAATTTTAAGACTTACCCAACCCTAGCAAGCCCACTGAAATTTTGAGCTTGGTTGCTATTTGTAAACAGAGCCTACATTTTTCNGCCATAGAGGAGCACTGATTTGACATTTGAATTGAAAAGCCGGATCTTGGTACGCAGTGAGATGTTGCTTACCTTCCAAACCTTTGATAGTTGATTAAATGCTGTCCTTGCTTTGGCAGTCCTTGCTTTTACATCCGCTTCCGTACCACCTTTTGTGTCAATGATACTTCCCAGGTAGGTGAATGAGTCAACTTTTTCAAGGGATGTGTTTTCTACCGTGACAGCAGAGCTTTAGACTGTGCCTAGTTTTAACACTTTAGATTTTCCAGGATGTATGCGTAAGCCGACGCTCTTTGATAGACTGTTGAGTTCCTCGGTCTTTTCTTGCATCTGAGAGTGTGTGTGTGACAGCAGTGCAAGATCATCTGCGAAGTCCAAGTCGTCCAACTGTTGCCAAGGTATCCACTGTATTCCATTTTGTGCGCCTTTTGTGGCTTCCTTCATGACCCAGTCAATTATCAAGATGATTTCTTGAAGAACCCGTGCAGTTTTTCCAGTCTCATACAAGGTCCTAACGTTCCACGATCCAATCCGGTGATACATGGATGATGGTGGAGGCGTCCGCCAAACAGCTTCCTTTCGGATTTGAATGTCACGCATCATGAATTATCCATTTGGAGAAATTCCACAATCAGCCAAGCAGAGATTCAGGTTTTCGTTTGTATGTGTTTCTGTAACAGTGTTTTGTTTTAAGGGAGGGGTTGTTAGCACTGTGACCCAACCCCCAACCTGGAGGATCAGGTGACTCTGTGTCGGGAGTCACTACCTGTTTTTTCGCCATTTAGTCGCCTCGTACGACACGCTAGCACCACGTCATTCCTATTCTTCGCGAAGCCGGGAACTGAACGGCTGAGAGACACCCTATGCACCTCTAAAATTTTACATTGTAACAGCTTGGGCCAGTGACAAGACTCCATAAATACTGATTATACTATCGAATGAAAATATAGTGGCTGAATTTTCATTGAGAGGAAGGGGAAAGATGCGCCACCGGCTTCCCTCTTGGTCGAAATTACATGTAATTAGTGCTTCCTATCAGTTAGAAAGAATGCAACCGGAGTGATTGATCCTCTCAGATTGCGCGAAAGGGGTTAGACTTGGGGTTGTGGTTTTTTGTTGTTGTTGGTTGTTTTTTTTTNGGGGGGGGGGGGGGGGAGGAGGGGGCGTGTCTGGATCTCCCATTGCTAGAAGTGGAACTTCATGACATCGCCGTGCTGTACCACAACTTCGCAAACTTCCCAAACTTCGCAATGCCTGTCTCCATAACACTCTAGTGAGAATCATTCGCTTAAAGGTTACTTAACTTTGCACTTAAAAAATATCGTTGGTTACTACCCTTGACTCCAGCCACCATCGGCGTGACAACATCGCGAGCTAATACATATATCTTTTTTTTTTTTTAATTTTTTTTTTTTTTGTAGACAAAGCAGTGTGTATGTTGAGAAACGAATGGTTTCAATCGCCGTCTCTGGGCCTGTGATTAAAAATTTCGCCTAGCACAATGATTGGTCCAAACAAGAGGCTTGGCCAATCTTCAGCCGAGAATATTATTCCATCGTTCCATCGTCCTCTCCCTTCCCCTCGCCCGTGCATTGCAGAGACTCCAAATGCTTTAAAAAGTAGGACACGCACATACAAAATGATTTTCTTTTTATCAATACCTTTTCTCTCTAAAAATTATCTATGGTGCCGATCGAGTCAATTTTGCGAAGAAAGAGCATCCTTCTGTTACCGTGCGAGTATATAATATGATGCAATAAAGTTACAGGCCTGTAATTGTACTTCACTTTTGGGTCCTACAAAACTTAAGGGGTATATTTCATCTCCCCTTTTTACTCTTTTGGCATGCCCTGCTTCCAGTAATAAGGGCTCCAGGGGGGAAATTTTGATATCATGGGAATCTGTGTCCATTTTACTTTATTTTACCAGGCACTATTTAGTCCTGGGCTGGAACTGCCAGCTCAAGGGTGTGCTCAGGCGGAAGAGGAGGGGTTTGGCATTGACCAGTGAAAAATGTAGGGTCTGTTTACAAATAGCAACCAAGCTCAAAATTCCAATGGGCTTGCTAGGGTTGGGTGAGTCTTAAAATTTGGGCCACATAACGAGCTTCAATCTGGTATGGGTCTGGGTGAAAGCTAAAACTTTGGGTTCAGAGGGCAGCTCAAAATGTTAATATAGCCTATAGAGGAAAAAAGGGTCCAATCCTATTACAGGTCTGCAACCAATAAGGAGAGCTAGAGTTACGGAGTTTGGCCCTTGCGTCCTGAATTATTCCCCTTCTCCAATCAGCAGAAGCCTGTGGCAAAAACGCTGACGTCATTTACGTTCCAGCAGCTGCAGACGCCTCTACCTGACAATGTATTATTCAGCTTTTAATTAAGGTTCTGGTATTCCAAATTTAAACGTAAAGTTTGAGAGTGTGAGCCAGGAAACGTATTCTGCATGTTTATTGCCTCAGCATGATTTTATTTGTCATATCTACTGTTCACAGAGGAATTAAAACATTCATACCAACATACTATCACCCGTCCTCAGAGCACTGGCTAGACAGCTTGGCCATGTGGCAAGAACGTATTTGACGTAAGCTTATGGCCGCCACGCGCGCAGTGGTTGTAACAATTCGGACTTTGGATAATGTAACCCTGTGGGTTGTCTGGGGCCAGCAGAGGCAATATATCATTATAACAGACACTTGAAAGACTGTTTTATTGGAATAATAGAGTATCGCATGATTTAATATGGTTTGTAGGACGGTGCAGTCCTTCCTCCTTACTCCGTTCCTTTGCATACGCAACTATTACAGGTAACCTTTCATGGTGACTCAGTCTTGTAAGTTATAGACTGCTGTTACTGTTAACAATTATTATTGATACGTAATCATTCGGGAGTTGCTCCTTGGTGACAGTTTTACTGCGTGTGAAAAGGATGCGCGATGGCCTAACTTCAGGTCAAAGACCTCGTTAGAACAGAGGCTGATAGAATTTTGTATTTGTTGGATCAGAGGATCTACATTTACTATTACAAATAAAGGGAAAAAACGGGGATTTTCATTAATTTTTTTTTCATCGTTGAATGCGAGGTCTCGTTAAATCTGAGCTCGTTGTATTCGAGGTTCATTGTATAATGTATCAGATCGCTATTTCACCTTCCTTTCCTAACCGGTTCCAGCCGAGTCAAGTTTATTCTTCATGGCTTGGGTTGCTAATAAAGAGCATATTAACGAATAATAAAATGTGCAGCCCCCGAGATTAGGTAACGTAGCTACAAGTTGCAAGCAAGCAATAATTAATTATACCCCCAGTTCCAACGCTTGTGGGCGCAGGGCGTTTGAAATGAGGGGAGTGCGGAAGGCTAAAAACACCGCCAGAATCGTGCCTCAAATCGAAATGAAATGGAGTGAAACACTTGTAACCGGATGGGAAGGCAATGTAGTATTCATTCTTTAACTTTAATATTAAGGGGGAGGAATGTGAGCTCAGTCTGATAATTTTTCAGATGTTACGTATTATACTAGGAAAGTGTGTCACCGCGGATTTTACCAAATTACTGTGAAGGGTAAATTTTGAGAAGATGGGCCGAAAAAAATCTAAATAAGAAATTTTCTGTCCGTGCCAGGAATCGAACCATGGTCTCTCTGCTTGTAAGTTTGAACGTGTTACCACTACATTACATGAACGCTAATTTCACAGCAATTTAATTCTTAAATATCTACTGCCTAAATATTGTTTCCTAATATTCACGTGCCAGCCTAGTGTTCACCCGTGAACCTAACACACTTCCCGACTGCACACACTCCCACCTTTTTATGCATGTCATGTCCTTATGACAACTAACCGCTCTCGGTGTTTTAGGTTATTCTTATATGATATCTCAACCCCTTCGGCATACTGTTCAAAATGAATCTGAGGCAATTCTTATATGTTATCTCAGTTCTTACAATACTACCTCAAATTTTGTCTTATGTCTCTGCCTATGGGTTACAGAACCCTCTACTCTCGTTACTGCATCCCTAATGCCCCAATGAGACATACTGCCCTCATTCGCCAAATGTAACCGGGTGGCAAGGTATATTTCCTCCATTCTTTTCTCATTAAGGGGGAGAAATATAAGCTCAGCCGGATTTTTTTTTGTTTTTCAGATATTACATATTTTCTTTAGGGAAGTGAGTTACCAGGGATTTCATTAGATTACTGTGAATGATCAACATTGAGAAGATGGGCCGAAAAATCCTAACACTAGAAATTTCCTGTCCTTGCCGGGAATCGAACCAGAATCTCTCAGCTTGCAAGTCTGAACTTGTTACCACTACACTACAGGGACGCTAATTTCACAGCATTTTAATTCTTAAATACCTACTGCCTGAATCGGTCCCTACTTCCACGTGCGAGCCTAGTGTTCACCCGTGATCCAAACACACTTTCCGATTGCTCACATACCTACACCATTTCTTTTTGGTACTCACAAGAAAATGTGGCTACCGTGACCATATAGGCTCTTGAAATCAACGTAAGCCACGCACCGATGACTATCTAGATCACTGCGATTAAACGATTCTGTTTCACTTGAAGTCGACTACCAAAAACAAATATTTTTTTAAAAATGAAGAACTAAAGTTTACATGCACTGAATCTTTTATTTGAAACAATCTACCGAAATATTTCCGGTAAAATTCCTACAATATATGTTAAAAAAAAACTCATAAAACTTAACAAAACACACCCCTGTGTTAAATAGTTTGGCTCTGGAGCTCAGCATGACCAATGATAAGTTTATAGAATTATTTTTTCAAATTGCGTTTGGACGACTGCATGCTGTGTGAACGAATAATTGAGTTTAAAATGAGATTGGAGAGCTTCATACCTTCAAAAGTAAGGTTACAGTAGGTAGCAGTTCTGTGTAAATTATTTCATCATCCTCAGTTTGCTATGTTCAAAAGCTAATAGCGTTGAGAAACAAAGAGCTTCAACATATAATCCCTTCCAGATGGTGCATGGTCTGGAACTGTACAAAAATTAGGTAAAGCGTTATATTAGACTGGGCAAAGAATAGCATGGAAATCGGTGGGTAGGGTGGGGTTAGATGAGTGCCGAAACCAGTAGGAAAACTGCATGCTGGAGAACAGACTCTAAGCTTATGAAGGTAAAGTGCATAACAGCAAAAGTTAAAAAAAAGAAAAGCCCTTATAATTTTTTTTACTTTTCTTTTCAAATAGCACAGTGATATGACTACTAAAAGTGATCTGCAAATATTTGATTTTACATTTATCATATTTCCGGAGTAAATTAAGTTAGGAGTCTAACGTTCTATCTAGTACACATATTACTTTCTTGTACCTGTTTTACTTGTAAGAGACTAAAGAAAAGTGTTGTTTTATTTCTTTCGCCTCCGGATACACACAATGGATAGGTTCCAGAATAATCTAGATCTTCAGAATAATAATAATACTTTTGCAGCATATATTGGTTTTGAATATAATTTGGGAAGCATTAAAATGTCTATTCACAGGAAATATATACTTACCAAAACAAAGACTTCAAGGTTGTGTGAAGCTTGCTGTTGATGACAAATACTGTTTAGGTTTGATGCTGTGTCAAACACATAGGTGTAAATTTCAGGAACGGAAGGTAGCAGAACAAGGCATGCCAGGTGCCAAATAAAATGTGGTTGAAAAGTTGTGCGAGATGCAAATGATGAGCATTTAATCATGCCATTGTAGTAGCTCCCACATTGTGTGGAATTTCCTTTGCCTCGGTTCTGAAGCACGCCTTTGGCACAGCAACAGAAGAGATCTATCTGCGCACCAGATCAGATGGCAGGTTATTCAGTCTCGCCCGTCTCAAAGCCAAAACAAAGGTATGGAAAACCCTCATCAGAGATAATGCTGTTCACTGACGACGCGGCAGTTGCAGCACACACCCAGCAGGAATTATAATCACTGATGGACCGCTTCTCCCATACATGCAAGGACTTCGGGCTGACCATGAGTCTGCAGAAGACGAACACAATTGACGCCAATTGAACTGGAACTGGAAGCTGTCCACCAGTTCATGTTCCTGGGCTCCACCCAGCCTCTCTCTAGATACGGAGATCGACAAAGGGACTGGCAAGGCAGCTACAATTCTTGCTCGCCTCACGACTTATGTGTGGGCCAACCCTAAACTGACGGTGAAGACAAAGATGGCCGTGTACAACGCCTGTGTCGTCAGCACTCTGCTGTAGAGGAGTGAAACCTGGACTACATATGCTAGATAAGAGAGACGACTCAACACCTTCCACCTTAGAAGTATTCGCCACATCCTGGACATCTCCGGGTAGGATAAAGGGACCAACGTGAAGGTCTTGTCTCATGCTGGTCTCCTCAGTATGTACACGCTGCTTAGATATCGCCGATTGCGCTGGCTGGGCCATGTATACCTGAGGGAGGATGGCAACATCCCAAAAGACATTCTTTATGGAGATCTGGCATTTGGAAGGAGATTTACTGGCCGTCCCCAGCAGCGACACAAGGATGTCGTGAAGAGAGGCATGAATACTCTGGACATCGACATCATGTCCAGGGAGGGCCTTGCAGCTGATTGTGCAAAAATGGAGAAGCACCCTGACACAACACCTCAAGTCAGGGGAGGAAAAGCTGCCGAACGCAGCAGCAGAAAAAGGGACGCGGAGGAAGGAACACATCAATGCCAACAGATTAGAGACCATATACAGATGTGACCACTGCAACAGAGCCTGTCACTCCCGCATTGGTCTCTACAGTCACAAGCAAAGCTGCCCCACCCAAATAGACAACCAGAACAACTAAAAGGCAAACCCATCGTCAATCTAGATGACGGAAGCCTCCAATGTAGTAGTTTTATAGTGATAACCACGGGGTTCATTTGCACCCTAGATTATAAAAATAGGACTTTCTTTACTTTTTACTGTATTATGTAAAGGGGGGTGCAAATGCACCTCAAATCTAGGAATAAGAATAGCCTGTGGTGTAGCTATGTAAATGGTCAGGATGGGGGTGCGTTTGCATTCCATTCACCAAAATATGAGTGTCTTTTCCATCTGGAAAATGGGGTTAAAGTAGAAATGAGAAAAGAAAGGAACGAGGAATGGGAGGAAGGGTAACTGCTTTATGTTGTAATGATTGCCTCAGAAGTTGTTTGTGCAAGGAGATTAGGCAGGGAAGTGACATTGAAGTGTCCTTGGAGACTGATATGCAGTGTTCCAGTGAAGACTATTATTGATTACTGTATAATACGCTCGCTTATCAACTCACTAGCGTCTCGTCTTTGGCGCAAAAAAGCACTACCCACCTGGTCCTGCTCCTCTTTTACTGACTACAGTGAAAATGAAATGATAAGGCAGGGTAAGGTTGTATGACCATTCCTTCAGTTCAGCAGATCATACCCTAACAACCAAGTAAACATTTCGATATACCTGGACCCAACACTCGCTTTTATAGCTAAAATAAAATACAGTATGTGAAAGTGTTTTACAGTGAATATAAATTCTAGATTTAAGTGGAGACAAACTAGATCTACAGGTACATGCACATAGTTATTGCAATCGATATTACAGAGAGCTATTACAGTTTAATGTAGAGGGTTCCCCAGATAAAGTCATAGATTATGGTCGATTAAAAGAGCTTCATGCAAACTCAATTTAATGTTTGTTTTCAGGCTTTATCTACTTTACTGGACCTATTGATCGTGATCTCTTCTAGGAGAGGAAAAGCTTTTTAGTGGCTTAAACTTTTCTTTTACATGGAATGGGATAAATACAGTATAAAGATAACGTAGAACCAAGAGCGTAGACTAATGATAGTCAAATAGTTAATGATTATTGTTTGCAAGAGGAAGCCCCCATAAAATGTTTAAACAAAAACAGAAAAGACACCAGAGAAGAATTGAAATAGGAAACGCCAGCGTTCACTGCCTTATATGAATTCGCAGTTTACTAGACTAAGCAAGAAGAAGAAGAAGAAGAAGAAGAAGAACAACAACAACAACAACAACAACATTAGCAACAGTGTCACTTTAAAGTTTTTGACTATCAACATTAACCCCTCAGGCCGCACCATTTTTACCGTTTTATGTAAATAGAATGGTGCTTGCCTGATTGAGCCCTGACGCAGCTCAGCTTGGCAAGCTGAGAAGTCACTTTGGGAACTATAATACGCAAAAAAATCATCATTCGTACCCAGACTGAACCTCAATGGCACCTACGAACCATGTTAGAATTTCCATACCAGTAGGCGAAGTTCTACATGCCTATGGAAGACAAACGAAGTTATGAAATGTCAGATGAGTGAATCCCTTCCTTTTCCATTGGCCGAAATGGAATGTGGTCATCTGTGTTAGCTAACACCTGCGACATCTTTTGCCTCGGTGTTTCTAACATAGATCTCATTGAAACTTGAAGCTTATATATCCAGCTTAACGGAAAGTTCCACATCCCACAAACTATATTAAGACAGTTTACCCTTTTATAAAAAAAATTTTAAAAAGTCTTTCATGTGTGTCCACATGATACAACGTCTCTGCTGTCCTGGACAACAGTCGCGGTCACATTATGCAAAGTCCACTTTAAGCATTTCTCAGCTACACGGAGAAGTCGTCAGTTCATAATCTAAACTAGAGTTGAAGGAAGACTGTCCTAGATTCTATTTTACTACTGAAGCGTTTGTGTTTATGAGTTAAGGACTGTCATTAGCAGGAGCATAGCGTCCATGTAATCTATAAATCTGAGAATACCAATATGTTGTCGTATTTATCCAATACAATTTAGCTAATCTGAAATGTTTTATAAAATTTACAAACATCACGCTGAAACTATTACATCAACAAGCCATTTACAAACATTGACAAAATGACTTTGTCACGATTAGTTAGTTTTGCTCGCCGATAATGTGAGAACCCATACACAGTCTCACAGATTCAACGCCATCATATGCACAATGTATTGCAACTAAGGCTGTGTCACGAGAGGAACTAGATGATCTATCTAAAAAGAGGTGAGAGTAATCGGAGGGGAATCTAGATTACCCGCTGTGTGTGACTGTTATTACCTGGTGTTGTTTTTTTTCAGGATTGCCAGACTATGCTCTTTCGGATCCAAATACCAGATTTTTTGCTTCTTTTTTTTTTTTTAATAGCTCTTGGCTTCAAAATAACTGACTGGTTCTTTGGCTCTTTCTGGGCTCCAGCCAACTTCAGGTCAAAACTGACTGATTGTCTATGGAGAAAGTATCTATAACTCGCTGAAACTGAATGGATTTTAAGTGATGATGGGGCTTCTGTCGTAATTGGTACAATGAACACCTATTAAAGAACGGTCGCAAAACTGCATCCATTGCTCCAATGCATGCAGAAAGGTGTGTATATCCAGCACCAAGGCAGTTCGTAGTAAATATCTTGTCTTATGCGAAGTCGGGCCACTGACGGTTTCAGACAGCTTGTTGGATGTAAGTACTAGATTACATTACAAAAAAAAAAAAATCACCTTCGCTACGTTCCTTGTCACCAGTCAGTCTCTCGTCTCTATAGCAATTAAGGATTTCTGACTGTCTATAGCAGTTAAGAGAGTTTCTGACTGTAAGTGTCTATATAACAATTAATAGCCCACTGTTTCAAATAGGAAGCTATAGCCTACATCAACAGAGTGATCTTTCCCTCTGTACAGTACTCTTCAAATGCCAATACTGTTTGATTATCCATAACTAAATAGTTTGGCGCTTTGCTTTTTTTTTTTTAATTTTTGGAAAATCGAAGTACTGAGGAACTCGGTAATACATAAGTAGCCCAGACTTTCAAGTTTACCGTTATTATCATGTCCCTTTGTTCCTGAACTATGTAGCAGCGTTGCCGAATAGTTACGGCTTGAATTCAAGATGTAAAAGGGTTCGATTCCTGACGAGGATCGTGTTGTATGTATCTTAGGAATGCATTTCATTCTTTTCAGCAGCCCGTCTATAAAATGGGTACCTGGCTATAGGCAGTAGAAGATATAGCCAGATTGCTAGAGATCAGCTTCCATGAGTGGCTGCGGCACTGTCTGCTCCTCAGGGAGTAGCGAAAAATCCTTAAGTGAGGAAACTACTGGAGTAATAATAGTATGAAATCGCTTATGCGGGCATAAGCCTGAACATGAGTTTATCAAGACTAAGCATTATTATTACTATTACATGTACATCTATAGCCTTGATTTGTGTTCTCACATTACTAGGACTAAGATAGAGAAACGTAGGGAAAGGGTGGGGTGAGCTGGAGAATTTGCCGATTAGGGGGTTTGCACAGTTTATGACTGATTTTTTTTTAAAAAAAGACCATTAAGAGTATGTTTTAAAAATGGCCATCAATCCACTGTTTTTTTTATTTGTAGCCTACTGATTGAATGATTCGTAATAATTACAATAATGAATATTCACAAGTGATATTTTTAAAAGCATTGCTATAGGTCTAGTGATAGGCAACGGTACACTATCTTGCGCACCTAAGTGCGAAGCTGAATTTGGAGTACACTTCATCTCTCTCTCTCTCTCTCTCTCTCTCTCATATTCTCTCTCTCTCTCCGTCTCTGAAATCATCCTTCCCCCTTTCCCCCGCCACCTTTCCCCGCTCCAACATACAATGTTCACTTTAAGATTTTAAAAATATTTGTTGCTTCCCTCTATACTATTAAATCTTGCCCACCTTTTGGCTCCCCTTTCCTCATCTTTTTCCCCCTCTCATTTAGCCTCCTCCTCTTCTTCTGTGACCTACAACAGTCGTTCCGATGGCAACAATATTCACAGGTATAATTGTTCAGTTTTAGCCTACATCGAGATAGATGTGATAGTCCAGAGCTTGATCCAGTTTTGAAAGAAGTGTTGACAACTGTTTCTTTGTTAGAAACTTATTATACCGGTCTCATAAAAAAAGTACAAGTTTATTTGCCGGAGACAGTAATATAAGTAATTTGTCTAAATCAGCATCATGGATAGAAACCATCGAGCCCCAATCTCTAGTCCACGGCTTTCTGTAAGACGATTCCACTCTCATTGATCTTTCTTCTCTCCTCACTTATTTTCTTCCCATTACGATATTGTTTTCTCCTTTCTTTATGAATCCCCTGATCCTGCCCCTTCTTCCTCCCCCCCCCCCCCCCCCCCCCCCCCCCCCC
>JAWQUT010001223.1:18945-33889 GCA_033807755.1 Ellobium chinense | reverse complement strand
ATTTAGCCTCCCCTCCTCTTCTTCTGTGGGATACAACAGTCGTTTAGATGGCAACAATATTCACAGGTATAATTGTTCAGTTTTAGCCTACATCGAGATAGATGTCATAGTCCAGAGCTTGATCCAGTTTTGAAAGAAGTGTTGACAACCGTTTCTTTGTTAGAAACTTATTATACCGGTCTCATAAAAAAAAGTACAAGTTTATTTGCCGGAGACAGTGAGTGATATAAGTAATTTGTCTAAATCAGCATCATGGATAGAAACCATCGAGCCCCAATCTCTAGTCCACGGCTTTCTGTAAAACGATTCCACTCTCATTGATCTTTCTTCTCTCTTCACTTATTTTCTTCCCATTACGATAGTGTTTTCTCCTTTCTTTAGGAATCCCCTGATCCTGCCCTTTCTCCCCCCCCCCCCNCCCCCCTTTTCGCATTGCGAGGGCTATGGGGTTTACTTGTTCCGGCTCTGGCGTGAATGCAGTCAAGCCAGACAGGAGAAAAGATAGGAAAAATACAACAGTAAACAGTGGTACAGTCGTTTGTTTGCTTATACCTCCTGCCAACCCATGTCTATATTTTGCCAGTGCAATATATTATGCAGGACTTTGTAAACAGCCCTGTTGTATTTAGTCCCACATTAGTGACTGTCTATTTGCTGTTCGCTAAATTCATGTCTTTCTATTATGCGAAGGGGTGAAGGTGAATGAAAATGTGTGTGTGTGTGTGTGTGTGTGTGTGTGTGTGTGTGTGTGTGTGTGTGTGTGTGTGTGTGTGTGTGTGTGTTGAGGAGTTACAATTCATTTCTCTGTCTTTTACAGTCACTCAAAAACAACATACAGGTTTATCATATCAGGCAACACACAATAAATGTAGCAAAAGTGCTTTCCACTGAGAAGCGGCCTTGATTTCTCATCCACGTCCTACTAAACGAAGTAGGCCTATTTCATTAAGGAATGTCCCTGGGGAAAAACATACAGTGCGGGGAACAGTTCAGTACTTTCCCAATATTTTGAGAGGCAAAAAAAAAGTTTAAAAAAAAGCGATGACCGCCTTCTCCTCTCTCATGGAGTATTTTCTAAGGAAGCCCACTGAATCCGGATGCGATACACTCTGGAAACTGTCTTGCAAGCAGATCCCTGTCACCCTGACTTTTAAAGTCACAGTCGTGTCGTGACATACCGGGTTTGATGGGTGCAACTTTTCCGAGTTAACACTGAAAGTAAAAACAGATGATACCCCGGCAACATGAGATAACGAGTAACAAACATTGTCTCCTATAATGCCCACGCAATCTAGAAGCACTACTGTGGCGTGTTCGCAATTGATCTGTTGGGTTCGCACACAAAGAGGGCTTTGATTGGCTGTACGTGGCACTGTCTTGGCCTATCGTTTAATTTGTTAGGTGTAGGCTTTGGTTCGGAACTATTGTTTAATTTCAAGGCCGTTATATAATATCTGCCCAAATCTCCTTGTCACGATTTCATGTTGAAACTCGAATCACGAGAGGTTTGAGTTCACTTATAGTTTCTCAGACATTTGTCCTGCAGGGATGTGAAACAGAATATTTTATCCAAGTTACAGTAAATCAAGATAATCATGGGTAACAACGTCAACATAGGTAAGCAAACTATTTGTTCTTTTGCTAATTGCATTATTGTGGGTGTTGTTTTCGTTAGTATTGTTTAATCTTTTTCTTCTTTTTTCTTTAACTCGTATGTTGGCATATCGGCCACTTCTTAAAAAAAGTGGAATAGTCTAACAAGAGGTCATGAATTCACAACACAGCAATAGTTGCATAATAATACGACCACAAAAGAAGTATATAGTCTAGGCGTACTGTGAAATTGGTGGATCCTGAGTGTTTTGGGTTTTTTTTAACTCAGGGGTGGGGGTAACAGGTTGTTCGGGGAAGGTTTGGGGCAATTCATTTTTACTATGTTTTTTTGTGCTGTAAATTGTAAATTTTACTCTTCACTTGTCGGTAGTTCTAAAAAATAACTGTTCATCAAGTAGCTCTACTTGATATCCTAATATAAGATCTGTACATAAATGTAAAGAGGGGGAGGGGTAGGGGACATTTTAGTCTTTATCGTGAAATTTGAAGATGTATACTTCGAAGGGAGTAGCAAGCTGAATCCTCGCAGTTTACCCAAGACCCAGTTAACATATATTGCTCAACTGGTGTGCTGAACGTCGGTCTGGTGAATAATGGTTGAGAGCATAATAGATTTGGCGGATGGGATGGCGAGGTGCTCCTTCAATTCGACAAAAAGGACAGTCAACTTATGAAAAAGCAGTTGATGAGCGCGATGGTAGTCCCAAGTCAAATTGCTGCACTCACTGGATAGAGTGCTATGAAGTGTTTGAGGCAGTCCACCATCAAGATGCGTGCAACTCGGTCAGACAGACACGACGTTAAGGCACTGAACCAGTGTGAGCTCCTAAGCTGCCTTGTCACGACAAAAACTGTAATGACGTACGTGAAGATCTTGTCTATCTGAGTTGCAAGGTACAGGTGTAGACACTCTCCAGCTGGGCCTTGTCATCACGACAGTGGATGAAGTCGTGATGACTCCGGCACCTTTCACGACAAGTGGCTTGAAGAAGCTCTGAAGCACACAGCAGCATCTCAAATTAGGCCAGCGCCCAGCTACCTCTAACAATGCTGGCGTATGTAGCACAAAACGGATACCCCAGCAAAAACACCAAGTGACCATTACAAGCGGAACCGCATGATTTCACCAGCAAATAGGAGTTGGGGCATACCAAAAAAAGCGCCCAGATGGTATACATCAACATTCAGTGATGCGCACTTGGGAACACAGCACAAGGACGACCTCAAGAAAGACATGAAATTCTTGCCAGGTAGAATGTTTCCAGCAACAACTGGGGAAATCCACTGGCATGTAAAAATGGTAGGACGCAGCACCATCCAAACTCATGGACAATGCGGCAAAATATTAAAACTGGCAGACTCTTTCTTCTTTCCAAACATCCACGGTCTGTTATGGATTTTCTGCATGCTCTCAGTGACGCCATGTGAGGGTCAAAAATCTCTCAGAGGACTTCGCCGTCTTAAAACCTACCCGTGTACAACGATGGGTTAGAGAAGATATTTGGTTTCATATAAATCTTCTAATGTCTCCAGTTGGACATGGATACCACCATCATCGCTACCTTAAAATGCACGATGCAATACAAGGCGCATGGAACTTTCGTAATCCTCTCTCAGTAAAGCGATGGTTATGTGTTTCTAAACTCGTAGATCCCTTTTCAAAAGATAAGCTGAGCAAATGTGTCCCTGTCTGTTAAGATCTTGGTTGCACTTGATAACCTCTCAATGAGCCAACCCTTCCGAAGGAAACTGTTTTTGCGGTACTGTGTTGATGGGAGACAAGTAATGCAAAGGACGAAAGAGTGGCATGTTCTGTAGGTCTAGGGTAAGCATGAAACGCTGGAAGCATTGAGCTAACATCAACGGGAAATGCCCTAGCAAATGACTGAGTTTGTTACGCCACTGCAGGTCGTGGGAAATGCATTTCATTATAACTGTTGTCCTCGGCTGATAGTTGTATACCATCTCTATACCCCAGGTTTTTATTACCGAGTCTCTGTTCGCTCGTCATCATAGAAAAATTCAGCGGTTGTGTACTGCGCTTCATAGGTGTCGTAGACAATGTTTGGAGTTGTGAAAATGAGAAAATCAGGACTAATGGCTTGGGGTTCGTCGCTGAATGGGCAGTCTGTCAATGGGCACGGCTGGCTGCCGCCTTCCAACTCACTAACTAAAAACCCAGCAAGTAGCCGACTCTTGTATGTACCACGCATACTTGCAAATGCTGCCACATCGGGGCGATTTGGACCCATCAAGCCAACAACAAGACAGTGTTTATGTAAAATATATATATAAAATTAATATCTATCGCAAAATAATGTAGTTTTATTCTAATGTGCATTCCGGAGATCTATACTATACAATCGCACATGGTTACGTCGGTATAATGGTGACACCCCCCTCCCTCCCAAACCCTTTTTTTTCTGGATCCACCTTACTGTATAGTATAGATAACATGCCTACATTTCACATGATTATAAACAGAGTACAGGGCGTCTCTGGCAGACAAATTATACGATAAATTTTATCATTCTATTATGTTATTTGCACTGCCACTACATTTATGACGATTAAGATTTTTCTCTGTCGTTTTTGACTGGACAGCTGGCGGTTCAAATAAGTTTAGCGAAGGCTGATTAACCCTATGTGGGCACATAAGAACTCTCTACATTTTGAAAAGATGTAGGTCTATGTATGATTGGAATAGGGAATATTACAACTAGAGAATCATATCGTTGCAGACAGAGTGCTTGCTTTGTGTTATCTTCATTCGTTGTGTCTCAATACCTTTGGCCTTCTTCTAGCTTTGCCAAATTATGCAATGTTGAGCAAGAAATAGTCTGTTGCAACTATAGATCTACAACAACATGCTTACATGGTGATAACAACGCATATCTTAGAATGATTAAATAATGCAATGAAAGTTATAATTAATTATTATCCTTTCGTCCTTGTCCAGATGCTCCGGAGGGTGTATCGATGTCCGTCCTTAGAGCCGAGCTGTTACGGTTAGGAAAAGGTAACTATCCTTGTGTCGAGACTTGGAGCCCACTGATATTGTTGATCTGTATGATACGATTTTCAAACTATTACTGGCGTGAACTTTAAAGCCGAACTGCTACGATTAGGAAAGGGTAAACTATCCCTCTTGTCACGGCTTGGTGTCCACTGATATTCTTGATATGTATTTATACGATTTTTGTAACTATTGATGACGTGAATGTGTCGTTTTTCCGAATTACTTTGGTGGGGTGGTATAGATCTATATAGCATATCTAGCCTTGTTTTTTTTTTTTTCATCCTTCCAGCTTTCTGATGTTGACTCATATTTATTGACAGAGTAATATGATATCTCATATATACCTATAGGANACGGTTAGGAAAAGGTAACTATCCTTGTGTCGAGACTTGGAGCCCACTGATATTGTTGATCTGTATGATACGATTTTCAAACTATTACTGGCGTGAACTTTAAAGCCGAACTGGTACGATTACGAAAGGGTAAACTATCCCTCTTGTCAAGACTTGGAGTCCACTGATATTCTTGATATGTATTTATACGATTTTTGTAACTATTGATGACGTGAATGTGAATGATAATATCACAGTTGTTTTTCCGAATTACTTTGGTGGGGTGGTATAGATCTATATAGCATATCTAGCTTTGTTGTTTTTTTTCATCCTTCCAGCTCTCTGATGTTGACTCAGATTTATTGAAAGACTAATATGATATCTCATATACCTACAGGAAGACGGGAGATGGAAGTCGCCTTGTGGACAGAGGATGAACTTCAAAATAACTTGGAACAGCTTTACGCAAGATGCATGAAACCACACGATGGTTTCATCCCTGTCCCCGCCCTGACCATTGATCATTTACCAGAGGGATGGAAATATCCCCAGATATTAGCTACAGTCAAGGAAATCTGCCACAGAACTGTGAGGCTTCATGTTGGAAACACTGACATC
The DNA here is from genome assembly GCA_033807755.1 of Ellobium chinense. Taxonomy (NCBI): domain Eukaryota; kingdom Metazoa; phylum Mollusca; class Gastropoda; order Ellobiida; family Ellobiidae; genus Ellobium; species Ellobium chinense. The sequence goes on along the minus strand of JAWQUT010001223.1, from coordinate 28,306 downwards.
AAACGTCCTAAACAGTTCTGCATCCCAGATGCGAAAGGTTGTAGATTGGGAACCGGGTTCTTGATAAGTAACTTTGCCAGCCTCGTCAACAGCGAGGGCCAGCCATGCCCAATTCCAAACTGTCGTAAATGTGGCAACAAGGCCACAGTGAGTGGGAACTTTGTAATCCAGACTGCTGCACATGTAGTCTTCGGCGACTATGAAGCCGAAAGCACTTCGGTGGAGTTCTTTTATGACGAATACAGAAAAACGGTGGTCAGAGCTGCAGGAGTTCAAGTTCTCAGAGACGATGTTGATAGGGATATGTGTTACTTTACTTGTGTTTTTCACGATGACGGATGGCGTGAGAAGATGCAGTCACTGCAGCAAGAAGCTTCTGTTGACCTGAGTTCCTTGCTGGAAACCTTGTCAAAACACTCAGCTAACCTCAAACCGTTTGGATTTGTGGTGTCCCATCCACACGGAGGAGCAAAGAAAGTTACTTTCGGGAAGCTTACGGATCTAAGCACAGATGATCCAAAATCGGAGGGGACTCAGTCTGACTCTGAGGTCCGCTATCACGACTTCGCCTCTTATCTAAGGAGTGCTGTCGTCTGTGACAACCTCTTGTACGACATCCCCACTTGTCCTGGAAGCTCCGGTGCACCGGTGATAGTGATTCGCTTTGTGAATGGGCTCTGGAAAATCATCATCGCAGCTCACAGAGGTGTTTGTGAAGAGACGAATCACAATCAAAGTGGATATGCACTAGAAAAACTGCTGATGGGTAAGGAAGCAGCGATATTATGTTGTCCCTTGTATCCAAGTAACTGGTAATTAATTATATAGTAACTATGATAACCTATCAGTGAATCTGAACCATAATTCCCACTTTCCTGTGGCTGTCTTGCAACAGAATGGACGCAAATTTTATTGGAACCAAAGAAATTGGACAGTTTGACAAGTAAATAAAGTGTCACGCTGTGTGCCCAAATAAGGCATATTAATGTTACTGGTTAGAGGTTCAGATTACAGAGCTACAAACAGGCTTTTCTTCTTAACTAGCTACTTACATATCAATGTAGCCGGTTCCCCCGAAAGAATATAAGCGTCCAAATAAAGATCAGGGAAAAAAANGGGGGGGGGGAGGGGAATTGTTCAAATAAATTTACAGCACTGAATTCGATTATTTTCATAACCTGATAGCGAAGAAAAAGCCACATACTTAGCTGGAATGCATTGTCTGAAAAAAAAAATGCACACTGCCTATTCAGTCTTAAACTTGAATTCTTGAAATTCAAATGACAAATTTTTGTCAAACTCGACATTTCGCAACAATTCTAGTTTCCTATTTGCCCGATAAGGAAATGTATTTTGATCTAAAAGCAGACCAAGAGATACTATATATAGGTTTAATGGTTATATAAGTTCTCTGTACAATTATAGAACTCGTATATATCTTTGCAGACGTCAAAGAATGGACACAAACATCGGATCAGACAGCACAGCAGAAAGGAATTTACACTGGTATGTTTGTAGCCATGTTCATATCCCTGGTAGCTTCCCGAGTTGAAATTTGATACGTAGTGTAAAATTTTGCTTTTCTCCACACCCAATATCCTGCACGCTGTTCTCAAGAGGTTTTCCAGTGTTCCAAGAATATACAAAGCGTTCCAAAGGTTTCAATAGGAAATATATTTGCCTAAAATCATGGATATCACTTCTGCCCTAATTCTAAGCGTAGCATGTCTTTATTTTCTTGTTCCCCTAAGAGCAAAATGATATTTCCGCTCTACATTTTGCTCAACGCGTCGGAGTCACATGACCATTCAGCGCCATATTCTGAGGGGGCCCATAACACACAAAAAAAGCATGATCTGTTTGAGAATGTGTTCTATTATCCTCCAAGGCGTTATATCTGTACTTTTATCGTTAGGTCTTATTCAGTGGCTCTGCATGTTCCCTTCCTCCCAAGAGAGCTAGTGTTCTCTAGTCACTGATTACTTATGGTGTAGCCTGACAAAAACATTGTGGTACCGAGAATACTTTCTTGAATAACTTAAAAGAGTGCAAGAGCTCTAATTACTTTCATTCATAGTTGCCATAGGTTCACAATATGGTGGTACGCAAAACATGGTTTCCTCCTTATCAGGTGCATTGCATGCCTACTTTCGTCTAGACTATTATTTTAAAGCAGTTTATAATTAGTATGCTGATCGCCACATCAGCTTGTCAAAGCATGGGAATAGATTACGGTGCTTGTAGCGCTGTGAAAAACAAGTTCTGCGTTGGTCTTGTTTCAGTTGTCATTTAGGCGATGATACAGTAGAAATACTTTTCCTTTGCATCAACAGAGGAATATGAGTTGGACGAGCAGAAGTGTAGGGAGCTCTTTGACAAATGTGAGAGGAATCCTGGACACCAAGATTTCATTCCGGTGACAAAGCTGACGGTAGATGATCTTCCTACTGAATGGAGGCACCCACACAATGTGGTCTTAATCAAGCAAATGTGCATTAGAACTGTCAGACTTGTCGTTGACTTCACGAGTCCAAATCGCCCCGATGCGGCACCATTTGCAAGTATGCGTGGTACATACAAGAGTCGGCTAGGAGCTGGGTTTTTAGCTAGTAAGTTGGGAAGCGGCAGCCAGCCGTGCCCACTGACAGACTGCCCATTCAGCGACGACCCCCATGCCGTTAGTCCTGATTTCCTCATTTTCACAACCCCAAACATTGTCTACGATACCCATGAAGCGCAGTACACAACCGCTGAATTTTTCTATGATGACGAGCGAAACAGAGACTCGGTAATGAAAGCCTGGGGCATAGAGGTGGTGTACAGCAGTCAGCTGGGGAGAATCGTTTTGATGAAATGCATTACCCACGACCTGCAGTGGCGTAACAAACTCAAACAGGCATTTGTCAGGGCATTTCCCGTTGATGTTAGCTCAATGCTTCCAGCGTTTGATGCCTACCCTAGACCTACAGAGCATACCACCCTTTCGCCCATTACAATACTTGTGTCCCATCCACACGGTACGGCAAAAACAGTTTCCTTCGGGAGGATTGGCCCACTGAGCGGTTATGGTATAGATGCCAAAAAAGACAGAGGTGTTCTAGAGTTTTTAGATATGACAGGCTTCCAAAATGTTCCAATTCCCACTGACTCCATCTCCATTCTCGACCCATTTCAGTATGATATTCCCGTTTGCGAAGACAGCGAGGGCGCACCGCTCATATATGTTCAGTATGTAGGAGGCAGGGTGAAAATGCTTATTGCTTCACACAACCGCTGCTTGTATTCGCCAAAGGCGGGTGAGTGCGGGTTTGGATTTGAGATGGATTTGAGCTCTGCAGCATTACATGCGTTTTGGGAGATATTTTTTGAATAATAACGGAGCAATGACTGTCTCTAAGGCCATGAGCACGAGACTCATTTCTTATCCTTCAGAATCGGAGCGCTAAAATTTGGTTTGGTTGAAAAACAAATGCAGCGAAGTCGATTTCAAAACAACTTACAAACAACTCTCCATGGAATCGCCTACAGCTTATTAAACATAAAGTCCATCGTGTATTCAAACTCGCGTGTAATGACTGTATACACTGCATATATTGATAAACTGATTTTAAGTTATGGATTCCATATCCAGTGTTAAATAATCCATACAAATTTCTTACAGATTTATAGGGAAAGCATATCCCGTTGAATCATTTCGTGGAGACCTTGCAAGAGGCCTTATTAACATGGCATCGAAACACTTCCCGAAACACTTCCCGCTATCCCTCAACACTTCCGGGATAACATGTTTTGCTTCCAAAAGAAATATTTATGGGAAAGTGGGCACAGCTTAGACGTTGCTTGAAAATTTGGAATTTCTTGAGTTTAACTTTAACGGAATGTGTGAGCTCGGCAACGACGGCGACTAACACAGTATACGGTTTCAAACGTGTTAGATTAACTTTTTTCTTGTTCGACGGTATTGTGTCGGAAGTGCCACAGATCAAGAGTGGTATGGATGTTAGTGGTATCTAACACAATAATGTACATAGATTGTTTAGATCCAGTCAGACAGACCCAACCGCTGCGAGCTCTCAGTGCTAATACTGGTGACGTCACTGCTGTATATTTCGCCTGTGTGCAGCGCCAGCACCAAAGCACGATTTAACACTGTGGTGCCCAATTTTCTATGTTAAAGCTATAAGCAGGCAATGTTTCACGGAAGTGGACCACTGTGAAAAAGTATTCCTCTCTGGCGTCACAAACTGCTGTTAATTAAAATAATGACGATTATTATACCCCTATTAGAAATCTCAATTCAAATTTTCCTTTTAAATGTCTAGAGAAACACGCCTCATGGAATAATTTTTAAAGCAGTGGGTGTCTTCAAGTTTGTTTAAACAAAAAAACAACCTCATCTTAAAAATAGGAAAATCGCGATAGAAAAAGAATGTCACCAAATGCTAGTAAACAATGTTCTCAAAATTGTTCTTTTTGTTCATTTTTGAAAATTTTCCGAGACAGCATTTTTAAATCCACCTTACCCCGCCCTCGGTATCATTCAAATTTATGCATGTTTGGTAAGTCGATAAAAAAAAAATTTAACAATTTCACAGCCAGGATTTTTGACGTTGTTTAAGGGTTTGATAGATGAGGGTCGTAGAGAGAGGGGACCTCCGAGCAATGGTTTGCGGGGGAAAGAGGCAACGATGTTGTTACAGCCTTGATCGTTATCACCTGAATCATTTTCTTTATTAAAATCCATTGCACATGATCTGCGTGTGTTTTGTGAAGAGAAAATGAATAGGTATTCATGAGTGAGATAATTTTTTTCTTAATACATTTGTGCAGCATTTCTGTGTCTTGACCAAATAGATCTTTCTTATCTAGTTAACATTAAAAAACTCATTTCAGGTTTAAGAATAAGGCAAATAGTAGTGGGACTGCGTCATCAAGTCTCGTTTCCTAGAGAAAAAGATGCATCAGCCAATGAAAGCCCTTTTATCAGATCATAATATCAGCCAATCGCATTCTACAATGGAAAAGTAGAAAGTAATGAATGCGTGGCTTGAATGCTCGGATATCCGTACTTGCATAATAACTGAGAGTGATCTATAATTAAGAAAAACCCCATTTGAACTGTGCACGTATCGCTGTGTAAGACATATAGTCAGATGCAATCAGTAAATGTCCATTAATTTATAGTGTATAGCGAGCTATACGTTATTTTAAGGTTCAACTGTATTATTATATATAGGTCCACCTATTATTCCGAGTATTCAGAGATAGATGTACTGCTTATTACATCTGATAAGCTGATTCTTGAAAAAAAAAAATGCGCAGCTTGCACTAGCTGCATGTACCTACAAGGTTTTGTCATCCAAATCATAAACCTTTCAGCCTTTAGCCTGATATTGATAAGCTTGCCTAATGACTTGCCAGTCGAAATAGCACTAGCTTTTCCTTAAGAGCTTTACTTTACTTCATTTTCTTTTTAAATCTTGCTGTTATTTACTCCTCTATTTACTCTTTCGTGTAGTATCAGTGAGGTGCAATGAGGTTATAACAAGTTTATTAACATAATCCCCGACAACAACAGTGATACATAGGCAGACAATATGTTGACAAAACTAAAACATATGATGTGTTACATTTTACGCTGCGCAGTCTATGCAGAATAATATTCACTTACACGAGTCACCAGTCATTCCCACATATTATTCTTACCTCCATTCATAATGGTATGTTTCCTTATTGAAATTTGTATAAAACAATTTCTATACATTTTGGTTACTTCAGTTGGACAACTTGGACATTACAGTATTTCCTTTTGCAATCAAGTATTTTTTTTTAGCCCTCCACATATATGGGCGTATGTAAAACCCTTTGATCATAAATCTACGTTTTTCAGATGCCAATAATTGTCACTCGAATTGGACATGAAATTCGTCTCCTATACTATTACAAAATTGGCATTGTCAAGCTGTATCTCTTCTCATGTTCCCATTTGTTCTAACCTGACATATATTTTCGTTTCAACGGAAGGGAATAAATGCCGATTTGAAAACTACAATGACTACTGTCATTCTTTGAAAGGCGTCTGTTAATGTTGGGTGGTTGTTATCAGATCACCGAAAACTGAGACCTCAAAATAACTGAAATGTAACTAGTTACTCGTCAAAGTATGTAATTGTAACAGCCTAGTTCATCTTCAAGTATCATACCGACTGGCTACGGATCTCCATTTGTGTCTAACTTTTATCCATATGAACATTTCACTACTGCTTTATGTCCCCATCCAACCTGCCATTCTACCATTTTTCACGTTAAAAACGAATTGGAAGTGTTACTCATTTCTCATAAAATTAGAGTAATGGTTACAGATACTTCCAAAAGTAACTTTTAACAACCATGTTGTTTACGTAACAGCCCTGATGTTTCATTCAGAAATTATTTCGTGGCTGGCATGAAGACCAGTTACTATCAATATTGACAGAAACGTACTTTCATTATAGTTTTTATGCCCGATCTATATCGATGTATTTTCACTTTTATTAGCTAATATGTATGCCTTCTCATATAGACCATGCAATGCACTTGAGCTGAATAAAATTATTGTCACTGTTATTGATGTCATTGTAAATTATTCTGATACCCTTTCTTTTATTACCTGTCTATATAATAATATATATGAAGATAGACTGACTTCCGCTGGTCCCTTGTGACACTTTGGTATCGCCTTCGACTCTGCTGTGCTTAGCAGAGCCATGCCCCTTCGCCGCTCCCCAGGATCGTTAATGAAGTTGCGATTTCATTCAAACACGCTCATTTCTAAATTCATGGAGCGCCCTGTGATATCAAGAGAACTTTAAGCCAGCTAACTATAACTCTAGGACATGTTGTTTCGCAATAGCACTAGTACGTACTTTGTATACATACAGTATTTTTTAAATATGGGTGTTACAAGTGTATTCCACACACCGGGCCTCATCTCTACCACAGCATTAGGATGTCGCTATGGTGACAGCTCTCTGGAATTCACTTCTGCTTTATTCATTATAAGACTTAGTCAGCACTCTTGCTCACACAGCATTCTCTTCAGCATAGCCACCATTTAATGGACCTCCAGAAACGGAAATAGTCCAGTATCTCCATGAATATCTTTTGCATTTACCCATGGAGCTATAAAGAACACTGGAGTGCGTACACCCCTTTTCGCGTACACCGCCGGCGCGCAACTAAAATGGCGGACGACCTGGGGCAAGGTACGAACGGGTGGCTGCTTGGCTGCCTATAGTATTAGTAGGCCTACTCTTATCTAGCGCTCTCTCTCTCTCTCTCTCTCTCTCTCTCTCTCTCTCTCTCTCTCTCTCTCTTTCTCTCCGTGGCCGGACATTTGGCCGACGGATATTTGGCCGAACGGACATTTGGCCGAAGGACAGTTGGCCGAACGGACATTTGGCCGAACGGACATTTGGCCGAACGGACACTTGGCCGAACGGACATTTGGCCGAACGGACATTTGGCCGAAGGACATTTGGCCGAACGGACACTTGGCCGAAGGACAGTTGACCGAATATTTATTTTTTTGTTTTTTGGTTTTTTTTGATGGGGTGGGGCCAGTATTCAGAGGATGGGGGGAGGAGTGTTTTGTTTCTTCTGACCAATGTTTATTACAGCATAATTCTTTATTGCAGTACTTATCAACACATAAAAATAAATACATCTAGACTACGTGCATTTTTATTGTATTCATAATTTCAAAGCGTTGTTCTCATTTGTGCCGGCTTTTATCAGGTAGTGTTTGCCTTTATATACGCTAAGTTTTAAAGAGTTCACTAAGCATAAGGCGAAACTTGAGTGAGCGAACGCACTTACCGTTGAATAAAAACCATACTGTGTAGTCCGAAGCTTGTTCACAGAAACCTAAACAAACTTTAGGAAACATTGGCTGGCGTATTCCTCCGGTGAATGCGTAATCGACGTACTTTCTGGGCTTGAGGATCGATCATAATATGAACTTTTTTTAGTGATAACTTATATTCGCACATTCTCTAAGAGAGAGAAGAAAGTGCCAAGATGAATGAATATAACAACATGCAAAATGAATTTCGGCCAAATGTGCTTCGGCCAAATGTCCGTTCGGCCATATGTCCGTTCGGCCAAATGTCCGTTCGGCCAAATGTCTGTTGGCCAAGTGTCCGTTCGGCCAAGTGTCCGGGAACTCTTTCTCTCTATCTCTTTCTCTAGCTAGGCTTTCGTTTTGTGGTGGCGATTACTAGTGGTAAATAAAATACATTGTTAGGAAATTAAAGAATAAATAAACAATTACAATAGTAATAAATAAACAGCAGTTTTAGTATCGTACTGTGGTGGTGCTAGGTTCTTTGTAAAGGGACAAGTAATAGGCCTATCAATAGCCTACCATCAATTCTAGGTTAGACTAGTGAGACATCTGCTCTATCTAGAAATCAATTAATGGACTCGTAGCTTTGTCCAAGTCCAGAGACTAGTCTAGACTTACACTTACAGAGGGAAGTCTTCCCTCTTCGTTCTCTGTGGATCATGTGTCCCCTTCCCTCATAAAAGAAAACATGCCCTCTAAAGGATTTAACTGTCTCTATAAATCGATTATAGTCTAGCCTAGACTAATGTGTCGAGCTATCCACTAATCCTCAGTAGCAGTTAAGACCTCTTCATCAGAATCAAGTCCATCTTCAATAATGACAATGGCCTCATTCATTCGGCACGTACACAGCAATATTCGAATAAAATCGGCATTCTTATCTATGGAATGAAACTGGAGTTTCCTTGGTACATCTGTTGTTGCAGTTCACAACACAGCAGGTCTGTACCATGGTTACGACGTAGTCTGGTGAAAAACAAAATTGAAAATCCCTCTCTCCGCCTTCATTCGCCGCTGCAAGATGGCGTCTATTGTCTTCAACCTCGCATGGCCAAAATCACGTGATACGCACTCCAGTGTTCTTTATAGTTCCATGCATTTACCAGATTTCATGTCTTTATCGCCCCTGTGAGTTTGACAACTACCTTTGGACACAATAACGATGATAAAATGTGACATCACTGCTGGTGATAATCATTCAATAATTAGTGTGTAAGCATCCGAATGAATAAGAAATAATATATTATAGACTAGATACGCGCCTGAACAACGAATCATATTACCACAGAACAGACAGGCACGTAAACCCGCTCTCACACACATTTATGCATATGCAGGCATGCACGCATACACACACACATACCCACCCACATAAATAAATACATACATACATACATACATACATACATACATACATACATACATACATACATACATACATACATACATACATACATACATACATACATACATACA
>JAWQUT010001222.1:7193-17990 GCA_033807755.1 Ellobium chinense | reverse complement strand
GCAACATGCACAAACATTTGTTAAAAACTGCTTCCCCATGCAATTATGAAGCTATAAGTATGTTACTATTAATATGCACCTTGTTAAAATGTTGATATAACACTCACCTTCTGTGGAAAGAAAAGTTATTAACATTTCATCATGGAATTAAGTATCATTCCAAAGTTAGTAGGTTAAAGATGTGGGTCAGGTGTAAGAAGTGACTAAGCACTATAGAGAAAACGAATATTAGTTTGAAAATTGTTATTTCTCACAGTATACAGTAACATGCGTTTAGTTGTGAAAGAAAACGGTAATAAATGGTTAGTAAAATACAGAACTAAAAAGAAACAAAACAAAAACAAAATGTCAACAAGTACAAATACCACAAATAAACTAAAACATTACTGCTACTGTAGTTACATATTACTGTATTACCATTACCAAATCTATTACTATACTACTATTACAAGTACTATAAAAACTACTTCTACTGTTAATTACTATCACTGCTGCTACAGCTGTTAATATACTTACCATACCACAGCTACTACAACTTCTACTACAACTTCTACTACTATGACTACTACTACTACTCCTACTACTTCTACTACTCCTCCTCCTCCTACTACTACTACTGCTACTACTACCACTACTACTTCTACAATTACTATTACTACTACAGCCGCTGCTTCTACTACTACCATCTCCATTACTATAACATAAGGCTTCTACTACAACTACTATGCTATAATTGGCATTACCACTACTTCTACTACTACTAATGACAATGATCCCAGCAGACCCAGAGTGACCCCTCAGACTTGGTGTACCAGTCCACCCCACACCTGATGTCCTTTGAGCACCTCTAGCAATGAGTCCAGGCTGATACGCTTGGCAGGGTCAGGTTCCAACATGGTCTCAAGACAGTACCTGAAAAGAGGGAAGGAGGGGGCAAGCGAGGAAGGTAGAGAGAAAGAAATTAATGGATGGAAGGATGGATGGATGGATGGATGGATAGATGGATGGATGGATGGATGGATGGATGGATGGATGGATGGATGGATGGATGGATGAAGTAAAGCAGGAATGGGTAGATGCTTGAGCGAAGGGAGGAAACGAAGAGTTCAGACTGTATTGACATGGTGGTTACAATAATTAAATAGGTAAAGAATGAGAGAGGGAGACAGGAGATAAACGACAAGGGGTCAAACAGTTTATGTAGATGAAAAGCTAAAATTATTGAAAATGAGAAAGGAAGAACATGATGATCATAGCCAACATACTTGTACAATGGAGGCATGTCAGAAACCTCGCTGACCATCTCCAGGTACTTGTACTCTGTCTTGGGCTTGACTTGAAACACCAACCCCCACAGGACCACACCTAGAGCGTAGACATCCAGCTGGACACGAGAAGGACAGGAAAACACTATCATAACAATAATAATATTTTAAAGCATCTGATTATAGGCAGGCTACCATAAAGGTAGTGAAATGATTGAAAGGATCATTTGAGGCAAAGTCTCACTCATAAGTGAGAATTATCGAGCCTGACCAAATACATACTAAAATTCTAAGCTAACTAAATGAAAGTAAGTATGTTGAGAAGAAACGATGAAACGTAAATGTATGGCACAGTTAGTACATATATACAAACCTGAAGAAATTAGGAATTTATTCATTTCCAGCAGATAATACTAAATTACTGCAAGACTACAACATTTTTTTTTTCAGTGTTAGTCACCATTATATCGTCAGTGCGAAGTGATTACTCGTACATTTTCATTTTATGATCTCTGATTTTGTAGGTTCAGAATCCGAGGTAAATTATTGTTCTATTATAGTAGAAAACTAAAATGAAACTTTACATCTTTCAGGTTGTTTTTATTTAATGCCTGCCTGGCTACCTGGATGAGAACTTGAGAAGGATGGAAGGGCGGTGGCTTTTAAAATGTAATTGGTTCTTTACATGTAAGTAGTTAATTAGAGGCGAAATTCCCACATTCGCATTTTAAACCCATTAGAAATTATGATGTCTCACTCATCAATGTTTCCTGGTGTTTTCAATGGCATATTCACAGATAATGTTTGTGAGCAATGGAAACGAGCCTCCTAGATTTCTGTAGTTGAAGGTCTTATAAGCATACATCTGGCACTTTAATTGCATTGTTGTACTGCACTTACTTTGAAAGGGTTAACTTGGAAATCAGGTCCCTTCCCTTCAATCTCTGGTCCTCTGTAAGCTCTGGTTCCTCCTACGCTTGACAACGGAACCGTTGTCTCACCTGGCGGAACAGAGACAGCCAGACCAAAGTCGGTAAGGATCGCATTGGACTCTGGGTCTACCAAAATGTTGCCCAACTTGACATCACAGTGGGCGATCTGCTGACTGTGTAGGTATCTGAGACAAGAAGAAACAAAAAAAAAAAACAACTTAGATGATATTTTACTTCCATATAGAGATTACACGTCTAATGCCACCGTCATCGCCCTTTCTTATGTTCCAAATAGGGGAAAGACTACCTTATAAAAAAAGGTTCTCTCTTTATATTGCCCTTTGGATGCATTGCACTGTAGCTAAGGGAGCGCTGAATCTGAGAGACAGTGCACAGGCTCTCAGATTATCGGCGAAGAAACCTAACGTTGACAAAATCGTATTGTCAGTGCTCGTAAAAGGCTCGTAGTTGAAATAGGACGAAGATGATTTCTTAACATTTTAGAAAAAAATATGAAAATCAATTAAATTGTATGAGACTAATCGATAACTTATTGGTTATCTCAGATTCATAGATTACATGGACGCTACAACTCTGGAAAGCATTCATTTTTTTCTGCACTCTAAATCAAGAGTCTACTTATGTCACCTCTTCCATTATTCTCCCTCTAAACTGACGTCCGAAGAAGTCTCCCAGACATTTTTAAGCAGGAGCTTTTAAAGATCAAATGACGTTTTTTTTACATAGTCGACAAGACACAGTCCTGCATGTATATTTCTCAAAAAATTGACCAGGATCTTGTATCAGATGATTCATAGTAAACACATAATCATAACACGAGAAATGTTTTCTTCATAATTTGACATTGTAGAAAAGCAATCTGTGAAAGGTGACTATTTTGTCTAAGAAACGAACTGTGGTTGCCGCACGTAGATTCCCCTGAGTCGAGGTTTATAATTTGTACATTTTACCTCTAAGCTTTCAAAGTTATCACAGATACTTCAGTTGAGTCAATGAAAAATGTTACATCAGACTGCTTAAAGAAAGTAAAAAATTCCAGCCATATCAGCAAGATACATTCGGTTTATCATAAACGAATGAGCTTGAAGAACAACTTTTATGATCTACTATTAAAGTATATTAAGAATGTTAGTGCATGTATTTTCTAGATTTAACATTCAGAGGACACCGTATTAATTGCCGAAAATGTAACTGCGTCTGCTTAAATTTCCAAACGAACCTAATATGGGAAAGTTTTCAGTCATTTCTACCAACCGAAGGACTGCTATCAAAATTGATATCCTTCGGGTTACTTGTTGATTAACATATTGTATAATATACTGCCCGCCATAATTCATTTTCCCACTTTAGCCTGGGCATACTTTTTTTTTAAAAGAAATAATTCGAAAAAAAGAAAATCGTAACTCAAAATATGAAGAAAAGACAACAATTAAAAAAAAACAACAAACAAACAAACCGAAGACACATTTGTCATCCTTATCGTAAAATCAAAATATAAAAAAAAAATATCTATTTGTCTTTAGACATAAACAGCAGAGTTAAGAACTAAATTGTCTTGCAGCCAGTCAGATGTCACTAGGCAGGAACTGAGTTAGTACTTATTAAGTTCTGAAAATGATTCGGCCATACAACTGTTATGGAAATCGAAAGTAAAATATTTGTAAAAGCACCGATTTTATACATAGATGGTTGGTCACTTACTGAAATGACTTGATGTGAGGCATAATATTATCACATAACTCCTATAGTAAAAGTTGCTGTTTAGTCTTGAATTTCACAGAAAGTTTGCCATTGCAATTTCAAATTACTATCATTGCCAGAATAACGCTGGGTCACTTTTTATTTACAAGATAAAAGTACTCAAAGTACCCATATCAAGCGTACGTAATATAAAAATAATCTGATGTGTTCAAAAAAAAAAAATCTGACTACAATCTCATTTTGACTACCTGCAAGACAAATAAGAAAATGAAATCTTTCCTCACCTTAGTGCACAAGCCGTCTGAATGAAGAAGTAGTCAACCAGCTCAGATGGGAGGAGATCGACGTACTCCGACAACGACCCAAATGGATAGTACTCCATACAGAGTATGAAATAATCCTCACACTCTGCTGCCATGTCCAGCTTCATGACGTTCGGATGATGGAAGGTCGTCATCAGAGTCATCTCTTTCTCATACATCTTCCTCTTCTTGACTTCCTCATCGGGGCTGTCGAACCGGAAGACTTTCAAGGCTCGATGGAAATCGGGGTCGGTCTTAGACGTCGCCTGAAAGACGGCGCCAGACATCCCTGTGCCAAGCACTGGACCAAGTTCCAAGTTGAAGACGTCTAGAAAGTTGTCTTCAAAGGTTACACTGACTTGCGTCATGTCAGGAATACCTCCAACGGCCATGATTCTTGATTTGAAAGAATAACGTGGAAAACTGAGTTTTCGTTTGTAGTTCGCGTGCAAGAATGCTCGATATGAACTGATCGGGCTTGCAAAACTATCCAGTTTATATATCTCCGCAGGCCCCAATCAAAAGTCACGTGAGCAAATTTTAATATTACATATTCTTGAGTCCTGTCAAGCATGGCTCCATTGTCATTTATTTTCTTTGAAAATTTTAAGTATAGATCAATTGATTGTCGCCCCTGAGTGTCGTTCTACACCCAGCAGGAGTTAATCCCCGCCAGCGTAGGAAGCATGACATTTGAATGGGTCCAGGTGGACCGTCGTAAACAAATGGATGGACATCGACTTCAAAGGGTTTGGGGGTATTTCATAGGTTGATATTTTGCACGAAAATTCAAGGCGAATGAACGACGGAGATACTGATCCCGCTCTGTTTTGATTTGTAGCTCTAAACTTATCTCCTCCCTCCCCGTCCAACTTTCTTAATAAATCTCTTTGTCTCTCTGTTTTCATGACATTTGGCAGTCAAGCACCTGTGGGTTAACAATTTAATTGTTACATAAATACATTAAAAGTGCATAGACATACAATGGTGGCCCGTGGGACGGAGAAAGAGAGATTACTTAATTCTGTATTCTCGAGACCCTCCAACCCGTCCCTATTTTCTCCAATGTCCAAACATACCAGAGAGGACGGAGGTGGGGTGAAGGGGATTTTTATTACATTACCACTTTTTTTTTGTACCCGTTTTATACCTGTTTACGTGCTTTGCATTCATTAATTCTTTACTTATAGTTACCAATTACCATTTAGCTTTTGTCAGTCGAATACAAACCTAAACCCTGGTTAATTACTGAATTTGCACTTGTATTCGCTATATCTCTTTCTCCCCCTTCCCCCTCCCCCTCCCGATACGTTTTTCATATGAAGAGTTCCAAAATAATCTCTCCTACTTTCCTTTACTCCGCACACCCTTTCCACCCACCCATCATGCACAAGCACGGACCATTTAGCCTCAAGCTTATCGGGAAAGGTGTACATCATCTCGCCTCAAACTTTCCCCTTCGCTTCTTAATTTCTTAATTTATTTACGACCTTTGATTGTTACCGACTTTACAAAATCCCTGTACATCTTCAGGAAGACGGATTTTGATGCAATTCTTTTGTTCTTTGACAAAAGTAGGTCATAAAGTCGCATAGGACTAGATGTTTCACTCTAATGACTTTGAAATAAAACGAAAAATTCTCGTTGTAACCAAGGAAGGGTCGTCTCTAAGGTATCTACAGTTGCCCAAACAACGTGTGATTTCAAAAAATGCTTGCAAGGAATATTCACTCACATATTAATGTATAAAATGTTTTAGGCCTAGTCGGACGGTGTAGACAACGCTTGTGAATGAATACTTACATTATAAAACCATTAAACACAAAAGAAATGAAGATCTTAATGTTGGCTTCTTCCCTTTAATGCCTGGTCGTTGTCGAATAAATACATTAAAATTTATGTTGTAAGACAAAGTAACGAATTAAAAACGGGGGGAAAATATCAATCTCGTTAGAAAGAAAAAGAAAACAATTAGGATTTGATATTTTAGGGGTAGCTAATAACAAAGACTGCACTGTGAATGAAAGGAAATGAGTTCATTATCTGTGAGACAATGATTTGAGACGACCCCCTTAAGTATCTTTTTTTTTTTTTTAAATTCGGTTGTAGACATTGTCAATACTACTCACGACTAGTCACGGTCATTGAGCACGCTTTGTTGATAACGGAGTAAGAAAAAGTTATTTCGATCAACTAGGCAGGCTAGGTGCTCCAAATGCTGTAAATCACCGTTTCGTTGTAATATTTTTCCGCTGAAATGCTTTTTTTAAAAATAATATATATATATACATGTACGTGTTTTTTAAATAAATTAGTCCAGATCTTTAAGATCTTTAGTCCATAAGTATGCACACCTTACGATAACTGTTGGAAGGGGGGAAGGAGCGTCTATGGGAATGTCTCGAACATGATGATGTCAGTCTTGGGACAAGGGATTGAAAAGGTCAAATTTCCAGGCGATTCTGCGCGGTAATTACAGTACTAAATTATCGCTGTCAAAAGAGGAACAGTTCTGGGCAAAAGCGCTACAGGGTGAAAAGAATTCGACTCCAAAAGCAGATCGTTTTTCATATGGTAATCCACATCAAACTTCGATAAAAGCAACCTTTGATAATAAAACCAATTTATTAACATAAAGCTGATAAAACAAATCCAGATAACTATAGACCAATAAATATTCTCAGTTGCCTTGGCAAACTATTTACTTCTGTTTTTAATATACAATTGTGCAAGTACACCAGTAGAAACAATGTCATAGGCGGGGAACAGCTCGACGTCAAGGAGGGTTACTCAACTTTGGATGGGGTGTTTATACTATATGCATTGACGAATATAATTGAGGAGATAAAGAACTCGGTTTTTACTGCCTTCGTAGACCTGAAAAAGGCTTCCCCAAGCATTATGAAGCCCCTCATAATACTCTTATTTGACAAACTTGTTATCTAAAATTTAAGCAAAAATATAATTGGAACATTGGTATTTCTACACTATCTTAATATGTTTCTTTTGATGTGTGCTGCTGACACTGTTCTTTTTACCGAGAGTTCACAGAAACGCAGACCTTACTAACTCATTATGAGAACTATTGTGCAACGTGGAAACTTAACATTAATGTTGAAAAGACTAAACTAATGGTTTTCCGAAAGGACTATAGGAAACCTATAATGACGATAAATAATAAGGAAGTAGAAATTGTAAATGAATTTAAATATCTTGGAGTTACCTTCACTAAGACTGGTAACTTTATGAAAACAATGAAAGATAATTTAGAATGATATATGGTGAACTAGGGAAATTACCTCTTACATGCGGAATCAAGAAAAGAATTTTCTTGAGTCCTGCCAATTATGGCTCCATTGTCTTTGATTTTCTTTGAAAATTTTAAGTACATTTGATTGTCGCCCCTGAGTGTCGTCCTCCACCCAGGGGGAGTTAATCCCCTCGAGCGTAGCAAGCTTGACATTTGAATGGGTCCAGCTCGACCTTCCTGATCAAATGGACTGGACGTCGATTTCAAGGGGCTTGGCGGAACATGTATTTCATAGATGGAAAGATTGATTGTGTGAAAATTTGGACATAATAGAGATTCTAAAATATTACTAAAGGCGAATGAATGAGGAGATACTGACCTTGCACTGTTTTCCCTTGTAGCCGCGGGTTTTATCTCTTTGTTAATTAGTCTCATTGTTATTCTGTTTCCTCGACATTTTGCAGTCAAGTTTTACATAAATACATGGAAAGTGCACAGACATACAACAGTGGACCGTGGGACGGATAAAGCTAGATATTTGGTTCTATATGTTCGAGACACTCCAACTTGTCCCTACTCTCTCCCCTCTAAAGAAAAAGGGGGTGGGGGTGAGGGGAGTATTGGGAGTTTGTTTTTTTTTTTTGTCATCTTGTGCCTGTTTACGCGTTTTGTATCCATTACTTCTTCACTTAAATAGTGATCCACTACCATTGAGCGCNAAAAATCTTTCAATATCTTGGCCTGGTGTTCAGTAAACATGGGAAGTGTATCAAGGCTATAAAACAATCTGGAGCAAGCTAAAAGAGCGAACTACAGTATAATAAAAACAATCAAAAGAACTTAATCTTTTGTTAGCTGCCATATTCTCAATACTATTGTAAATGCAGTATTTTGGTACTGTTCAGAAATTTGCTGTTACGATAACTTTTTTTATGCTTGAAAACTTTTATCTCCAATGCCTTACAAGAATTCTATGTCAACTCCCGCTTGATGTTTTATGGGGATACTAGTTGTATGCCAGTAAATGCTGATATTACAGCAAGTGAATTGTCTTCTTGGATTAAGCTCACGTCGATAAACTACCAAAATCAGCTTTCCTTTAAACTGGGTCTTTCTTTAATCATTATAAAAACACTGCATTTTCCTCACCGCATCTGAAAAGTTTCAAAACAACTTTAAACCACCTAGGCTATTCCAGTGTTTTTATCTCTTATAAAAGTGATATTGACTGATCTAGTAAATCTTGCTTCTGTAGAATTTTCAAGGACCGAATTCGGATTAAGCCATACCTCGATATTTTACCTTTCAAACTTAAAACCACAATGATAAAATTCCGTCAAAGTAACCACAGATTACCAGTGGAAACAGATTATATCCTGAGTGTGATATTACCTCTCTGGGCTACGAATTTTACTACATTTTTGAATGTTCAGGCTTTAAAAAAGACAAGGAAATTTCTTTCCAAAGCTATTTCAGAACACTCCTAACACCGTCAAAATAAAATAGTCTTCAGTGACAACCAAAATTATAGTATTCATAATCTGTCTCGTTTCGTTAGAAAAATCATGGAGACATTTTAAACCGTCTTCGAGCTCTTACTGCCCTCCCCTTTTTTTATTATATATTTGAAAAAAGATTATTTTCCCTTTCTCCCTCCTAAATGATTTTGCATTGTTGTTTCGTTTGTTTTCCACATTATTGTATTTATTACAGTCTGGACAAAAAGGTTCAGTTCAGTTCAGTTCTCTTTTCCTCCACAACTCTCTTCCCCCTCCCTTTCCACACACCCAGCAAGCACACACACCACTGAACTTCAAGCTTATCATGTACTTCGTCTGGCTTCAAACTTTCCGCTCCCTTCATTTATTTACGACCCATTTATTTACGCTCGGAGGTAAAAAAAAAAATCACAAACTTTCCGCAACTCTGTTAAACACCTGTAAATCTTCAGAATGACAGATTTGATGCAATTCTTTTGTTCTTTGACAAAAGTAGGTCATAAAATAGCACAAGACTAATTGTTTCACTGTCACAAAACTAAAAATTCCCGTCGCACCTATTAGGGGGTGGTCTCTAGGGTATATACAGTTGACCAAACAACGTGTGTTTTCAATCCGTGCTTGCAAGGAATATTCACTCACATAATTACATAATGTATCAAATGTTTTAGACCTAGTTGGACGATGTGGGCAATGAGTGTGAATGAATACTTACATTATAAAACCATTAATCACAAAAGAAATGAAGCTCTTAATATTGGCTTCTCCCATTTAACGCCATGTCGTTGTCGAACAAATACATTTATGTTGTAAGACTGAGTGATGAATTAAAAACGGGGAAAACTATCGATCTCGTTAGAAAGAAAAAGGAAATAATTAGAATTTGATGTTTTGGGGGGTCGGCAGCTAATAACAAAGCCTGCACTGTGAATGAAAGGAAATGAATTCATTATCTGTAATACAATAGGTTGAGACGACCCCCTTAATTATTCTTTTTTATTTTTGTTCAGAGCGATATGTAAACATTGTCAATATTATTCCCGACTAGACACGGTCATTGATCACGCTTTGTTCATAATGGGTAAGGAAAAGTTATTTCGATCAACTAGGGTAGGCGAGCCAAAGACTGCAAAACAACGTTTCGCTGTGATAGTTTTCCGCTGCACGATATATATATAAGGTGTTTTCAAAATAAAGAAGTCCAGAGTTTTAAAGAAAATATCTTTATTAGGCCATAAAATATTATCTTAATGCCAGATTCAAATTTCCAGGCGATTCTGTGCGGTAGTTACGAAATTATCGCTGTCAAAAGAGGAGCAGGTTTGGGGAAAACCACCTACAGTGTGAAAAGAATTCGAGTCCAAAACCAGATCGTTTTTCATAGGCTAATCCACACCAAGCTTCGATAAAAGAAGCAACTTTTGTTGTTAGACAGCGGAAGCTGGGCGGAGCGACAGGCGATACGCGGAGCTCTGATGCGTGGAGCGACGAGAGGAAAGGGAAGTTCACAGTGGGCGGAGCGTGCTGAGAACATCGTGGCCAAAGCCGGAGAGGCGAGGCGGGTTTTGGGCGCGAAGAAGAGTTTGCCTTATCATCATTGTTGCTGACAGGGTTTCTCTCAAATCTACTCTGTCCTTTGTGTTCCTGCTGGCATAGTGTTATATGGGGAGATAAACAACACCTTACTCGCAAGGCCACAGGATGGCTTTTTGTGAGAAAACAGAAGAACGAAAGATAAACCTGAGAAATAATCGAAGAAGAATCGGATTTTCGAAAAAGACTCGCATCCCTAACTGGAACTTATGACTACTTATACAACCCAACCCT
>JAWQUT010001221.1:29103-41786 GCA_033807755.1 Ellobium chinense | reverse complement strand
GAATGACGTAGTTAAGAGCCTTCAGAGATTAGCACTCATTCCTTCATTTTTAAATCATAGGAATGAAAAATTAAACGGATGCTCCTCATGTTCGCTGTGTTTATGCTCTTTAAAGTTGTCGTGGTGAATATGATATAACTTTAATGAAATGCTGACGGTTTTCTTGGATATCTGGTTTTCTTGACTTGTCCCTCTTCAGACCTGTTATGTGTTTTTTGGGTTTTTGTTTTGTTTATGCAAGAACTTCTATTGTTATCCTGTGTCTTCGTGGATTAACTGCCAGTCTCTGTCCTCTCTCTCTCCCCTATCTCTTGCTTTGGTCACCATAATCGCCTTGCTCAACTTTCTTCCCATTGTTTCTGCAGGAGCATGGCGATAGAATAGAATAGAATAGAATAGAATAGAATAGAATAGAATAGAATAGAATAGAATATACAGCTGTAATATAATATGATATAATATAATGTATTATACTACAGTATAGTTTTAATTAGCTAGACGGAACGTGCATTTACGTCTGCTTTGCATTCTGACTGCCGCATGCGACAAGAGTCGAAATTATATTTGTGAAAGGAATTGAAAAAAAACAACAAAAAACCGAAGGTAATATTAAACGAAAGTGACTTTCCTTGGTCCTAAACACATTTCCGCATCCAGTATATTTCTTGTAGCCCACTAATCAATTGATTTGCTAGACTCTGAGTCGCATTCTGCCTTGTTTATGTTTTTACAATTTTAAATGTCTAACATCTTGGGTAAAATTGTAAAGTTAAGTTGGCAGCATAAAAAATATACCAGGAAATGAGACGTACAGTTTAGCCAGCCAGATAGTATATTATATAGATACTATTAAAATAGTACCAATTCATCACTTAAATTCAATGATATTTGGTGTTTGGAGTTGAGACCGTGGTCTCACAATTAATGTTTAATATTATTTAGTGTTTTATCTATGTAGGCATGACACACAGGCGAGCTCAATGTCAATATTCTTATTACATCCCCAGTTTATACATGGGCCAGTCAAAGGTTGTTGTGGTGAATGGATACACCCTTATGAAGGAAACGTTCCTAAAGAATGCAGATATTACCAGTGATCGCCCTCGCATTTTCTTCGACGAGGTAAGTCTGAGTATCTACCAAACAAATTAATCAGACGGAACGGACCTCCGATGACAGCTTCGTTAACTTGTGGCAGGCTCTGAGCAAACAGCATAAAATAAAAATCTCTCAACATCTTCAGTGAACAGATATATTCCAAAACAGATTTAACTTCATGTAATCCGTATGCCAGAAAGAAGGCTGGAAACGTTTGTCTCAATACAGACGATAATGAAGGATAAGAAACAAATTCAAGGAGTTTACTTAATTCAAGATCCAATAGCGTCAAAATTACAACTATCTACGGAAAAAAAAAATATGAGTTCAAATTTGTGACAACGATAACCCTGCGAAGAAGTCGTGGCATACAATCAAAATGTAGAAAAGGTGAAATAGTAATTGTAGTTGTGCCTTTTGGATGTATGGCAAATGACTTGGCCACAGTTTAAACGTAATAATTCACAAACGCAATAATAATTTAAAAAATGATTTCAAGAAAAGCAACTGTTTGCAATGATTTCTCCCATGATGCGGCTCTTGAATGCCTTTGAACTGTGCCTAGACCGCGGGCACCGGAGCTTATAGGAAAGTGCAAGACTGAAAAAAAAAAACCCAACGCATTTTATGCTTCAGTGTCATGAAATTTTTGGAACAGGAAATTCGCAACACTCTTTAATTAGATATTTAATTCAAAAACCCACTGGCGTGAATTTTATCTGGCAATTTGGTCACCACGGTACCGTTTAAGAAAGGGGTACTTATTGGTATAATAAAAATAAACACACATGTTAGAAATTGAGCTCTTAGAGCCAATGTGTCAAGCGCACACCGCCCATGCTAAATTGTTAGACATAACTAATTTTTCGTCCGTGACATAACTATCGCAGCCAGATGTGTGAAAGCTATCCACATTAACAAATAATATCCATCTGCTAATTTGTGCTAAACTTCACCTGCATAAAAATTTATTTCTTAAGAAGTTATCGAACTTTGAAATTAGGTAAACTTTCTTTTCCCCTTCACATATCCACTTCGTCATAAAAAGTAAGCAGTAAACCTTCCAAAGAAGTGAGTATGAGTTAGTATCTGGAATGTTGTAAATGTGTCAATGTTGGATTAATGGTCTGTGTTGGCAGTTGTAAATTAATAGACAGACTGATAGAATGCGGTTAGGTTCATACACTAGAGACTATGTGATAAAAATCAGGGGGTGGTTTGTAGGTGAGGAGTGGTTCTGGAAACGAAAAGGTATGAGTTAGTCCCTAGCACAATTTGTCCAAATAAACGAATTATACTGATAATAATTACCTAATAATTAACTATCTAATACTCATTCCATTCGACTATTAAGTAATCTGTTACTCATCTTCAGGCAACTGGCAAACCTAGACTTGGAATTATCTTCAGCTCTGGACCAATTTGGAAAGAATCAAGGGAGATCACTGTGTCCATTCTTCGATCCCTCGGTATGGGGAAAAACATCCTTGCGGACAGAATTCAAGAAATAGCAGCAGAACTCATCGAAGTTCTTACTGGCCTAGAGGGAAAACCCACCATTCTCACACCTCTCACCAGCATTAGTGTTGCCAATGTTATCTGCTCGATGGTCGTTGGGCGTCGTTTCAGGCATGACGACGAACGCTTCCTGAGAGTTGTTCAGAGTATGCGTTTAAACGTAGCCGAAGGGGGTCCGGCTAATCTGGTGAATTATTTTCCTTTCCTACAGTATTTTCCTGGGGATTTCTTTGCAGCCAAGCGCATGCGGGCAAGAGCACGGTACGTAATGGACTTTGCTTTAAATTTTATGAAGGAAATTGAGTGCAGTGAGTCAGTCGAGCATGAGCCTGATAATTTAATTGCTGCATACATACAAGAGAGGAATAAAAAACTCGGAGCAGGAGAGTCCACATTGTTGGACAATGACAATCTCAGCAGAGTTGTCTTCGATCTTTTCGGAGCGGGAATGGAGACTGTGACATCCACTATTGACTGGGCTACTATTTACCTGCTTCACCACCCAGACTTCCAAGAGAAGATATATAAAGAGATTGAGGAGGTGGTGGGCATTGACCGGTTGCCTAACATGCAGGACAAGGCACAACTCCCTCATCTGAATGCCTTCATTCAGGAGATTCAACGTCTTGGTAGCGTTGTTCCTCTCAGCGTCCCGCACGTGAACAACAAAGCAGTCATTGTCGGAGGCTATACACTTCCCAAGGGTACTGAGATGTATCCCAACCTTGATTCTGTCATGTTCGACAAAGAATTATGGGGTGAGGACGCCGATTCTTTCAGACCAGAGAGGTTTCTGGATGAATATGGTAAACTGAGAAGTCCAAATGAGCTGATTCCATTTTCTCTCGGAAAACGTCTTTGCGCCGGTGAAGCACTGGCACGGATGGAATTGTTCCTATTTCTTGGGGCTTTGATCCAACGCTTCAGGTTTCTGCCAGAAAATCCTGCTGTGTTGCCAGCGCTGGACGTGGCTTTTGGCTTCAGTGCATGTCCAGTTCCATACAAAGTCAGGGTCTTAGACAGGCAGACCACAGCTATTTAAATAATGGCGTAATTGTTGAGTTTGTTAAACTACTGATTAATTAAGTATTGATAGAAAGTGTTCACTAGCAGGCAAAAATTGTGCTGAACACATTTTTTCTTGTTCATTGGCCCTAATTGAAAGTGTTTCCATAGGCAGACTTTCCTGTGCTGCTTAAAAGGTTAACAAGACGCTTCTTTTAAGAGAAAGAACAAGTTCGTAACAATGCATTCACAATATGAACGTTCTTTAATAATAAGCAGATCTTATGCAAATTATATAACTAGGGAAATATACAGTTGCCTAGTTTCGCTAAAACTATACTTCTTTGAGACTTGGAGCTTTGCATTAATGATCTTATGCGTCAACTCGACAGTTTTACAAGAAAAGCTAAACATAACTGAGGAAAAACTGAGGACGAAATAAGTATGTAAATAAATATAATATTATGGGGTAGAGATCTTATAAGGAACATTGAAGGTGAATATAAGTGTCGTGCATCTCTCTCTCTTTCTCTCTCTCTTCTCTCAATATATGTATACAGTTTGTACTATTAGAGGCTGGAATCCTTGTTAGGCACTAACCTGAGACTCCTGCGCCTGGGGTGCACCTAAGCTTTCCATCTACTTGTCACCCCAATATTTTTCCATTGTACCAAAACACAACAGCTATATTATGATGGAAGTATGCATAGTATTTTGGTGAATCAAATTTGGAGTCCATCCGAAGTGTTTGATCATGGGTAAACATCACAGTGTTTGGAAACTTTGTTTCTCACATCAGTGCTCAAATCACATTTAACTAGGTGTATTTTATCAGTACATCCACATAATCTAATCTTCGGGCAAGAATTTATGGAATGGTTACGGAAGAAGGAATTGTTAATATTTCAGTTTAATTCTACTAATCTTATCTACCAGGCTCTTGCTAATTCGTCGATTCGTTAGCAAAACAGTCAACAGGAAAATAAAAAAGTTTTTCTTTTTCCGTATTTTGAAGTTTCTGAAGTGTCTTTGTGTGTGTGCGCGTGAATGCACATCTCTGTAAGTAGACGCCTCTGCTGGAGACAGTCTGAGTATACCATATATAGTATTAAAGGCTGGAATCCATGGTAAACCGTGACCTGCGACTCCCGCGCCTCGGATGCACATACTCTTTCTCTTCTCAGCAGGTCATCCCATTTTTTTTTTGAAACACCTAACGGTGATCGCGGTGCACATTTTGCAGGTGGTGGTCATGATGGTGCACTGAAATGGTGGCTGTAGAAATTCACTGTGGTTTTGATGGCTCTTTGTAGTAATGTTGGTGATAATGAAGAAGTGCTGGTGATGAGAATGGTGCTTTATTGTAATAGTAATACGTTGTGGCGCTGGTGATGATGATGTGCACAGTGGTGGTGTTGATGATGGCAAGATTTACAATGTACAAGAATATACAAAAAGGTAAATCAAGACAATGTAGACATTCACAGAACACTGTCTATTAGTTCTGCTGAAAATGAAGAAAACGAATTACATAATACGCCTACAAAAGGACTGGAATTTATTTTTAAAATGCAAATTAACAATTTTTACAAAATGGACAATCTGAGAGTAGCAATTGAGATTGCAAGATCCAGATTGTAAAACCCTTTTTGAGTCATTTAATACACTGTTCCACTCAAACCATAGGAACATTCTGGTGTCGCCATTGTGCTCAAATTATATACTGTTTACGATGGGAGTCCTTCATTTAGATCCTTCACAATTTTAATTTAGATGAAGAATGGTTGAAAATGTGGTCTTCTTTTGCAGACCACAAGCCCGCAAAAATAAATTCTCTAAAGCCATTGGGAAATTGTGACTGCAACAATTATTCTTACACAGATTCAGGACTGAATTTCACCAGTTTTGAGGTGTGGTTTCATGTTGTGCGATTATTTCTATACAGTCTGTCTGAAGGACAGATAACAAAATTATACTCTGCTATAATGACTCAGATAGTCCAATTTTGTTTGTTTGTTTGTTTGTTTTCTTGACCAATTAGGCTCCTGCAACCTTTTGTACAAAATGAATACATTATGTCTTCAGCTCAGATCGTGATGCCTGTCCTCGCTAAGCTGTATGCAGTATTTATGTGCTGACGTGGGCGAGAGGAATAATAGTAACCATCTACAACCAAAGGAGATGCTAGAGAACCACGGGGCAATATTTCTTTGCTGCTTTCCCGTGAAGAGAACAGTACTAGAGAACATGTTTTAGTGTGTCAGAGACAGACAAAAAAAAAAATGAACAGATATCCACGGTCCCAGAGGTGAACGTTATGGAAACAGACTTCTTGAATAATGGGATACGATGGCTATTTTACGTAATTTGGTCTGAAAGTAGATCTATCTACTTATGATCACGTTTTCCGATGGCACGGATATGAAAAGGAAAAATAGACCCCCAAGGTTTACACCACCCATAAAAAAAGGACATTATGTTATAAACATAAGATTTGTCGAAATTGCAATACACATTTGAAGTGCAAACTTACTTGCACATTACTTCGGGTCTAGTCAGTATGAAAGTATTTAGTGGGCGGGAACTGAGGGTAAGGGTCGACACGAACAGTTGCAAAGCTCCCATATCTTAAAAAAAAAAATGTAATGTTGGATATGTTGCGCCAATTCTTTCTTAAGGGACATAACTCTTCTGATGATCTTGATGTTACAGGTTACAGGCCTGTAATTGTACTTTTACTTTTGGGTCCTACACTTAGGGGGTATAATTCATCTCCCCTTTTCCCTCTTTTGGCATGCCCTGCTTCCAGTAATAAGGGCTCCAGGGGGGGGAATTTTGATATCATGGGAAACTGTGTCCATTTATTTTATTTTACCAGGCACTTTTTAGCCCTGGGCTGGAACTGCCAGGTCAAGGGTGTGCTCAGGCGGAAGAGGAGGGGTTTGGCGTTGACCAGTGAAAAATGTAGGCTCTGTTTACAAATAGCAACCAAGCTCAAAATTCCAATGGGCTTGCTAGGGTTGGGTAAGTCTTAAAATTTGGGCCACATAATGATCTTCAATCTGGTATGGGTCTGGGTGAAAGCTAAAACTTTGGGTTCAGAGGGCAGCTCAAAATGTTAATATAGCACATAGAGGAAAAAAGGATCTCATCCCAATACAGGTCTGTAACCTATAGTAGCAGACTATACTGAAATTTAAGTAATATCCCGTGTCGTCAAGCAATG
Organism: Ellobium chinense; assembly: GCA_033807755.1. NCBI lineage: Eukaryota > Metazoa > Mollusca > Gastropoda > Ellobiida > Ellobiidae > Ellobium > Ellobium chinense. The sequence continues at coordinate 34,939 of JAWQUT010001221.1, read as the reverse complement.
CTTTTGGTTATTGGCACCCTTTCATAGACAGCCACTTCTCTTTCCGACCCTGCCCTTCAATTTTTCATTAAGCTGGTTTTGACTGCGTGTGGATACATAGCCAGGCACACATTACTTTTACTTTTATATAGTTCAAATTATACTTTTTAAGCTTGTCAGATCACGGGTCTCTTTACATTATTTCTACACCCTGACATTGGCTGACATGGTCTTAGAAAATGCGGATATTTTATATTAGCTGATTAATAGGAGTACTCAATCAGTGATTTGGCCTATTAAAAGGTGCCAGAAATCTTTTGTGCAGGGTGTTTGACATAGGAGCACCTCGCTTTTTTCTATTCCGTGGTAGGTTTGGCAAATATGTTTTAACGTTCTCCGGCGATCTAGTAAAACAATGTGTACATCTGACTCGAGTTGAGAAGTTATGACAAAAGTCTTGGATAATCATTTTACAATCTTTTGGATAATTCTGTCTGTCGTGATAAGTTTTTTTTTTCCCCGTTATAAAATTAGACAAATTCGGTGTCTCTCAAATCATTTTACTTAACGTATGAAAGGCTTTAACCTAGCATGTTTAACCTTTTACTGCTTTTTTTCGGACTGGGGAAAATTGACATACTAGGTTTTTACTAGACGACTGAAGGGTTTTAATTCTTTCAATTCAAATTAAGATGAGTGACTTTGAACCTCACACACTTGAAGAGCCCACATGTTCGTTTCAATAATCACGCCCTTTATTCTTGTTCTTCGACTACTATAACTACTACTACTACAACTACTTGAAATTTGGTGTGCTATTTGAGTAGAGCAAAGAATTTATGGAGACATCTTTTTTTTTTTTTAAACCTCTTTTGATAAGCGAAGCCCTTAATTGTTTGCCCTATTTGCATTGTTTGAATATCCAGCTCAGCTCACAGTCTTAGAGTACCACACTCTGCCGTTTTCCATTAAAATGCGCTCTGTTTGATTTTAATTTATAATCAATGCCTCAACCATCGGGACTCATTCCAAGACCTAAGTAAATAAAATCTTAATTTTTTTGCAAGGCACCCCAAAAATGTTAACATAACTAAATAAAGGTGGAAAGGAACCTATTGGTGGGTCGACTGAGCAATAAACTTTGGAACTTTGGAAACCCATGCCTGATTTTGAAATGAAGTAGCTAATATTTAAAAACCCCTTGGATCACACACTTCTGGCGTTTTGTAGCTTTGAATAGTTCAATCAGACTGTGAATTCTAATTTTTTGCAACCAAAATATTCATGCTGTGTCAGTTTCACTACGCCCAAATAGCAACTCAAGAACGCCTTAGCGTCTCTGATTCAATATACGACTTATCTAGGATTATCAGTTTATGCATCTCACATGCAAATTTCCAAGTCATTTTATCAGACTTTATATGAATATCGCATTTGAAAGTGAAAAATGAGTTCCACAACGGATTATATATTTGGACATAAGACAATGTCCTGATAAGGATTTTATAGGAAGGGTAAAAAGTGTCATTAGACGACCACAGTCAAAATAAATCGTCGGTATATTAGTGTGTTAGGACAGGTGATGTTTTTGCTCTACGTCATCGCGAGTCATCGCGCTATATAGCATTCATTACTGCAGTCTGCAGAGGAACCCTTTCTTCGCCCGTAAAGAACTTTATTTATTTTCACACGTCTTCATAATAGTGGACGTAATAAGGGCTAGAATTGTGCATTTACATGATGAAAAGGAGAAAATTTGCATAAACACTTCTCAGATCACATGAAACAACATGTGCTATAGCAGCATTTGGAGAAATTTGTGGAAAAGTGATTTTGGGAGTGTTAGTTGTTTGCTCTTTACGCTTTATTAAATCAGGGGACATAATCTTGAAAATGCTTATTTTTTCTTATATAACCTTACTAAGTGCAGTGCGAACTGAAAAGATATAATATTATTTGCTTAATAAAGTTTTATGTCCTTGGATAGCATAAAATTGATAACGCGTGATGTAATAGTAGTATATTAATTGCTGAGTTATTGAAGGAAATGTCCTCCTATACCTCCGTGAAGTTGCTCAATATTGTGCATAGTGAGAAATTTTCTTCAGCTTCACAAAATGACATGCCTTCACTGTCTGATTGAGAACATTGAAAAATTGATACTCCCGTGCCTTGGAAGGATATCTTTACTGTACCTGAGCTTGGGTTATAATCTAGATTGTCGACAGCAGCGGTAGTGAAAAGTTTATGCTATAACTGGACACACCTTGCCATCACTTTCAAACCGTCCTTCTACTGCTGCATTTATATCACTAGACAGCTTCACCATTCTCCTGTAAGAAACGCATAGCCCTAACGAACAGAGAGTTTTTATGATTTTATCAGACGTGGTGCTGCTGTAAAGATAAATTCTAACATAAAGGGGTAAAGGTGTTTCGCTTGTGACTGGGATCCTCTTGGAAGATGCATCTTCGCTAAGCCTGCTGATACTGTTAGTACCAATCAGTTGAGAAATCGACGTTTTATTAAAGATGCTGGGAGGCATTGTCTGCAGTTGATTAACTAACACCAGTTTCAATAGTGTTATGAGTGATTTAGGAATAGACAATTTTTGGCATCTCAGTGAAAAATCAGAATTTGCCAGATCTTATGTATCAGTGTCTTTGCGGATGATCTTGCCAGCGCGCCACAAAGATACAGCATCGTCATCAGCTTTGTCCAGTTTACTTCTCTTCAGCAGTGAGGAAATAGTGTTCTTGGTTATTATAGTGAATCCCTGCCTGATAAAGTGGCAATAATTTAATTCGAGAATGACACGCAGTAACCGCGCTTTTAATCTGCAGGTTGCATGGGTGTATTCTGTTGACATGCATCTTTGTATATTTTCAATATTTCTGACAATTTGTGAACTCATCTTTGTTTTCCTCTAAGTAGCACATAAGTTCTGCGAAGGCTAGGCTAGTGTCAGCGTCAGAAGCATAATATCCGATTCCAATATTCTGCTTCTTGCAGCCACTTGAATTTACTGAGGTATCTATCATGGCAAAATTTGTGGTGGTGGGCTTCTTGAGCAATCAGGTCTCCCTCTGAGAGAAAACCCAGAAGATGAGTGTCTTTTAACGCAGTCACTGCTGCTCTGATTTTGCATCCAGTGTTTTTTTTTAAAAAACTGCATGCAGTGTTCCTGTTTATACATTGTTGCAAAACATGCAGATGCTTCTGTTTCTTTCGATTCTGTCTGTTGAGATTGGCACGCGAACACTTTGTTGCTGTGCTTCTGAAGAAATCACATTTCGGTGCCTAATGGTGACTATGATGTTTCCAAGGCAAATTCAGCATTTCTGCTTCTTTTCTGCATTTCATACCACATCTTTTATCATGGGAGAAGAAAATTTTAATCCAGATGACTTTTGCCATTTGACCTCGCCTGACTTGAGGAATTCTACAGGATTATCACCCACAATGAATACTTATAAATTACTTCTTTCGTNGGGGGGGGGGGGGGGGGGGGGGGGGGGGGGGGGGGGGGCGTTCTAATTTTTCCAAATTTGTCTGTTTTGCAGAAAAAAGCCTTTACCCCAATCTTGCGGCACTTTCGTTTGGCCATTTTAACCGAAAAACTGTTTATACTATACTACATGTTTTATTATTCTAATTTTCGCTAAGGTAAAAGTATTTTTTAAGTGAGATAATAGGTTCATAGAAACAATAATTACAGGAAAATTATGTCCTCCTGCCTTTTTTTTAATCTGTAATTCTCTTTCTCTCCCACTTTTGCTCTCTCTCTCTCTCTCTCTCTCTCTCTCTCTCTCTCTCTCTCTCTCTCTCTCTCTATCTCTCTCTCTCTTTTCCTTTCTCATCTTTCTTCATATTATGCACAATAAACCCTGAGAAGTAGATCAAACTAAAGAAACTTATTTGAATTTTTTACAGTGAGCTAAGAATTCCAAGGGTTAAAAAAAAAAATCTGGCCGCAGAATTGAGACTAGTCTTTTTCCCAAAACTGACTCAAAGTTTCCTTTTTTTTTTCATAGTTCAGTGTATCAAGTATCAAGTTAGACTATACCTTTGAGGTAACGAAAATTTGGGTCGACACCGGTGCCATCAATAAATCTCGAAGCAATTTAAACAAGGTCCCTGTGACAGAGATCGCTTTCATAGGCTGTCGGCGATGATAACAAAAGAAAGTTACACGGTTGCGCAGGTTAAAGGTGCTGCCGTATAAGGTTTGTTTGTAGGATCATTTTAATTTAAAGGCGATTTTTTTTGCTAATTACTCGGCTTCTAAGCAACTCCCAGAGTGCTTCTATAGCACCTTTAGTAGCGTATTGAAAGCTGTTTTCACTGTGTAAATTTGGTGCTTTAATCACCAAATGCACAATTCCCGCATTCCTTGTCCTTTATTACGTCTACTATAAGGGTTATTCACCACGATAACTTTCTGTGAGAATGAGCCTCACCAAAATCCCGGGGAATCCCATCGACCAATGACCTTGGCCTTGCGTCGGCTTCGGCTCAGACAGGAAGTGAGGCAAAATCTTGTAAACAATAGCTTCGGCGTGGTTGTTTGTCGATGTTGTCAGCCTATTTTTGAATTATAGTCATTTAGTTTGATCATGGACTTCAAGATCAAATCTTACTCAGAGTTACAACAATATTTGCGAGATAGGGGAGTCATCATAAGTGGATTTAAAAAGCAAGAACTTGTTGACTTGTGTCGAAGTGCGGAGAGTCTGGGCATCGAGTTGGACCCAGATGGTATCTTGTAATGCAAGACGGACAAAGTGAAGGCAAAATTGACAGTAAGGAGTAAGGGTGAATGATGCTTGCATAAATTTGCCTATTCCGACTCAGCTGGATATGTCAAATGACTTCAGCCAGGTACCAGTTGTTAGATCATCTGACATCCTATCGTACCTTGCCCAGTCGAGAGACTATTCATATGGAAGTCTAAGAGACCCCACAAAACTGGAAGGCTATTCCATGTGCAAGGATGGGTACGTTCTAGATTTAAAGGCAGGCAGATTTGCTGAGAGTGAAGAGCACCATCACCTGCAGTTTCAAGTGAAACCACGCACGAATACAAAGGATCCGAGCAGTGGTCTTCCCTTTTATATTGGCTGGATCCTGTTGACGGCACAAGAGGATAGTAACCCAATCATCAGTGCTTACTGCTGTTGTCGTGGAGGGTAAGTTAAAGCCTAGTCTAGTAGTTTTTTTTCACTTAGATTTTACAAAATGGGAGGAACTCTGTATGTGTTTCATACTTTTGAATTTAGTAATATATGGCACTTTTGATTACTAACTAGATCACAGCATTTCCAAATTCTAAAGGCTAAATGAAGTGCTTGATCTATAAAACGTGGACGGTTGTGCCAAAAATTGGTACTGTGAATAGTTAGTTAGGGACCGTTGAAATTATTGTATTGATTTCTTTGTTTGAAATAGTTTACAGTTTTACAAGGTGCGCACAAAAGTCTCCCGAAAGGTATATTATGACTGAGCTGATGTCGAATAGTTTAACTCTTTCCCTACTTCGAACCGGAAAATCCGGCTCAGGCCAGAGGTCACGACAAGACCTCGAGCCGGATAATGCGGCTTGGTAAATACACATACATGTACTATTCTTCTCTCACACAGTACCAATACATAAATAAACATTTTCTTCTTCTTATATGATTCATTGATACATAATTTGCATGCTTCATTTGCTCTGGGCCGCTGTAGCAAAGGATTTATGCACTGTAGGTGTGGATAAAAAATTGGGTCATGAAATTGGCCGTGTCTTGAGGTGACCTGCTGTGGGGATTAGGTCAGTTAGTGAAAGAGTTAAAAATTAAACAGCTTCAGTACTAAA
>JAWQUT010001221.1:17105-29093 GCA_033807755.1 Ellobium chinense | reverse complement strand
CCCCCCCCCCCGCCCCCCTCCGTCTTTTTTTTTTATTTTGTCTGTTTAAAACATAACAGATCACCCATCTATCCATCCATATTTTTAGCGGGGCATTCTGCTTCAAATTATTAAATTGAATTTACTGTTCTAGTTCTAGATATTTGTGTTGAATAGGCCTATTCAATTACACTTGGCTAAAGTTCTGTTCCCTAGACTCCTTACCTCTAAAAACTCATTTAATCTTTAGATTTCTTTGTGTTTAAAGTAGCCAATAAATGTTTAATCATTTCGTTCACAGCATAGACGGTTATTGCCGGCATGTGGCAGCAGCCTTATTCGAGTACATGTCATTTGTTGACGACAGAGGACCCAGCTGCACATCTAAACCATGTACATGGTATTTTAGAAGGAGTTCTGCCTCTACCCAACAAGCTGTTGAAGTCACAGAATTTAATTTATCTACAAACCCACGCAGCAAAACACAGTAAGGTTGTTTTTTTTCTTGTCAGACTGTTACACTACATACTTTAAGTATTCTGATCATTTCCCCCATCACAAGCATAAAAAACAAGAAGAAACAATTTGCTGGTTTGACATAAATTTTATTGTGATCTCACCTAAAAAGTATTCGTAACAAGGCGATGGCTCTAATCCAACAAAGTGAAAACAATATGAAATGACACAGTGAACAAAAAGGCTTGCAAATGCCACAAATTCAGTATATTTCAACTTATAGTAATGGTTCCATTCATTTTAATAAATGAAGACAGTAATTGTTAAGAGACAAGAAATAAAATGTTAATGTTATCAGTTATGGTTCCAATATTACATCATGAAACAATGATGCAGCTGCCATTACTTGAAAACATGACAGTGTTTCAAACATATCAACAGTGGCAAAGGTGCTGCCACAAACAGTACACTGATATAAAATTTGTTCGACCCTTGCTATTTGTTTGCCAGACTGAATCAGTGACTGGTAATTGTTGTCATTTGTTGTCATGTCTGCTGTTCAGCCCTTGACATACAAATCTGTGTAAGGTGTTTCTCCATTATAATCATAGTCAGTCACAGGAAAACAAAAATCAAATATTCACATGAACATGAATTCATCACATTACACAGATTATATTATATTAACATTTTTTTTTATCTCAAATATGCATGATTTTTTTTCTGCACAGATTTCAAGTTCAATCCACTCAGGTGTCTGTTGTACCCTGGCCAGATCCAGAAGAGCTGCTCAGCACTTTAAGAAGAGTACACCCTGAGGCTGTGGCATTGGATGCTGTGTTTGGAAGACCTAAAAAGGCCCAAATACCCCTGTCAGTCCCCTATCCTAATGAAAAGTTGAGAACATTTATTACTAGACAGTGCACCTGTGTTGGGGATTGTCAGTGCAGCTTCCAGTTTGTAAAAATACCCTCACATATGAAAGACATGAGATAGAAACTATAGAAAAGGAAACCAGAGGTCAAGCAGAAAATGAAAACTGGCACCGTGTCAGGAAAACACTTTTAACTGCTTCCAACTTCAAGAAAGTGTGTCAGAGCACAGATGGTTGTAGTACTGCTGACAGTTTGGTTAAAGGGTCCTCCTTGAAGGAAGATCACTTGCCACCAGCAACAATCAGGTATGGACGACTCATTGAAAGCAGGGCAAGGAAACTATTTGTAGATGGACACCGGCTTAATAACAAGTCTTGTAAGAAATGCCATGTTCAGACTACTACTTTTTTGTATCCAGAACATCCCTTTCTTGCATGTTCACCTGACGGGATTATGAACTGCCAGGGTGATCAGTTTCTTATTGAAATCAAATGTTTATATAAACACAGAAACTTCTCACCGTTAGTAGCTGCCAAGATGTCAGGAATTGTTAAAGTTACGGATGATGGGAAAGTCATTTTGAAAGAAAATCATCCATATAATTTTCAGATTCAGGGACAGATGGGGATTACAAATGTGAGAATGTCATTTCTTATAATTTACACAGACACATCCAGTCATGGTTCCTTTCAATGAAGAGTTCTGGAAAGCTTGTCAACAACAGTTAGTGCATTTCTATCATACATTTTTTTATCCCAGACTCTGTAAAAGCTTAAGGGATGCTCAGTAGGAATACTATGTGGACAAAACACCACTTGTAGGGTCTAAATGAGTCTATGATCTAAACTGTGCAAACTGACCAGCAAAACTGTTTTTAATCGACAAGTCGCTTTTGCAAATTACAGATAAATACCACGATTCTTGTAATCTGGTTTAAATAAAAGCGTGTTTTTAAGGAAATTAAGCACTGAGAATACGAAAAGTTTTCATTCGTCTAATGGCTCTTTCAACGTGAATTCTCACTAATGCTATTTTGCGCGATCTTTTTATGGCCTTCAAGCTGATTGTTTTGCCCCCAGAAAAGGCTGGCATGTTCAAAGTAGCTTTCTTTTTAAGAGTAGGTGCCGAATGTTAAAGCCTCTGTCAGCCATGATATCATCTTTGTCTTCAATCATGTCAAGAAAGCCAGACTTCTCAACAATCGCCACATCTGAAATGCTTCCACCATACAATTTAGAGACAAATGTAATGGCCCCGCTTGGCACTGCTTGAGAGTATTTCTGTATTTGTAATTAATATGTCACTTTTAGGGCCAAAGGCGTATATGGTCTGTCAATTGCATATTCTGTACAGTCAATAACTGCTCTTGTGTTAGGAAATTCTGTAAAGGAATGTGGAAGGTTATCTTTGCAAATTTCCGTTGATGACCATCCCATTGTTGGTGCAAAACATCTGTCTAGAAAAGTCACCCATTGATTGAAAATAAGACCCACATTTGATGGTGATATCCCAAACAGGAATGCTAAGAACTGATTGCCAAAGCCCCTTCTAATCTTGACAAGTGTCAATATGAACTCTGTTCTGTGCTCCAAGATTTTCTTCTATTTACGCTTTTGAGTTAAGTCACTAAGGGATGGTGCAAACCAATCATAAATTGCACTAAAAAGTTCTGTGCTAGGGATACCAGTAAAATAAATGCAACTTTTGTCATTTTCTAGAACTTTATTGATAAACCTGGCCCTGAATATTCTTTTCACATCTTTTTCTGACAATTCAATATGGGATTCACATTTTGTGCAGAATACATAATTTAAATCTTCCTTGGCTGAATACTTTTTGGCAGATTGAAAATTCATCACCAAATGCACAATTCCCGCATTCCTTGTCCTTTATTACGTCTACTATAAGGGTTATTCACCGCCATAACTTCGGCTGTTGATCTATTTCCAGTTTAAAACCTGTCAACATTCAAGACCAAAGTTTTCTTGGGCAACAACCGGTCCTATGACATTACGAGGTTGCTCAGAAAACCTTGACTTCTTAAGGGGCTGCACGGCTGTGTGAAACCAAGGTATCTTATGCAGCTGTAGGTCAACGTTAATATACTGCTCACAAGAAGTTTAAATCTACATCGTGCATTTAGTAACAGTTGTAAACAGTGACTGTTTTTAAAATGCAACAATGCAAGCCAACGAGCTCTACACTTCAACTCCATGAACTCAAGGTGCGGCGATTTATTGACTTCCTGTTGGAGTGAGCATCCTTCAAGGGAGTTAAAGGAGCTGCACATAGCTCATTTTTTTTCCTATTGCCCAGTTTAGAATAGGATCTGTTGCCAGTCTGAACGTAGTAGGTTTTCATATAAAGTTGTTGATAGCAACTCTAGTCTAGACTGCTGCTGGACACATGAGCCAAGTATTTCTGTGTTGGAAAGCGATCAGAAAGTAACATGGCGAGTCAACTGACACGCTTTCATTTTTAATTAATACCTGAACTCGTTTCATTGACTCCCTGCCCGCTCCACCCTTCCTGCTAAGCCTGATCTTTACACTCTAAAGCTTTTTTTTTTCAGTTCATGACGGAAAGAGTCTACGCAAAATGCTGGCAATGCAGCCAGAAGATCGACTACTATGGTTGAGATGAGCGCCATAATGCTGAATAATTTTCCTTCCTGTTTTGGTCATCTTGCCAAAATCAGTATCAGTTCTTTGAGACGTGCGTTCAAATGCACCATGCTGACCAGCATATAAAACAGCCCACTGTTATTTCGTATCGCAGGGATCTTCTTGAACAGAAAAACATTGCACAGCAGCGATCATAGAATATTTCGTGAACAAAAGACAGTGGGAGCGACAAAAAGAATAAATCCGTTACGGTCTCTTCCACGCCATTTAAGGATATCTTGCGTGGGTTTTTTGTTTTTTTGTTTTTAACCTGTCCATGAAACGACCTGAATTTGTATACCGGACGAACAAACAAATCTATCCACAGTCGGTCACATGGTTTGTACTTTATTGTTTCATTACTGATTGATTTTATGAAAAAAAAATAATTGGTTCCTTGTACAGTGATCAATGAATGTAAAGAGAAATGCTTGGAGTTAGTAGTAAAATATACTTTTAATATCGATTTTGACTCGGAATATTACTATTCCTTTCTTTAATGAGAAGTATAATTGTAAATGCTGCTTGCTGCGTGCAAGAGGTAAAAATGTAGGCCGGGTCCAAACTCTCAATGCTTATTTCAAAATGGGGAATCTTGCACAGTCATGGTGCATACCTGCCTGCATGCACGCCTGACTACCTGCCCGCTTGCCTACCTGTCAGCGTGCCTGCCCTCCCGTCTATTTGTCTGTCTGTCTGACTGTCTGTCTATCCATCTGTCTGTCTGTCGTTTGTCTGTCTGTTATTCAGTCTGTCTGTCTGTCTGAAAAGTTTGGGTGGTTGAGTTAGGGTTTTGTGGTTCTCTACTAGATTATGGTTATATTGCCGCTTTCAGGTCGCAGCTGCAAAATACTGGTTAAAATATGTTTCTATCAATATTGCTGTAGCAGCGATATGCTGAGCTTACCAGATACGTGCATAGCCACTAATCAAACAAACAAGTGTCTACCACTCAGCATTCATTGCAAAAGGTTGTCTTTTCAACCCACCACCTTCAGATAGCTATCAAGTATAAGACTGTACTCGTCCATTTACCCAGATTTGCGTCAATTTTAAAGGTCTTCTGTTCGCATCATAGAGATATAATATAGTCTATACTGTATCTCTATGGTTCCCAGAAACCTTTCCACCAAGTTTGATTCTAAGAAACTGATCTGTATCTTGTCGAGCATTTTTCTTTTTTCTTTCTTATATTTTAGTTCAGATGTGGTTAGCCAAACTATTGCCAGTTATTGTGCTACCCTTCCGAATTGTAATTGCATAATATAATATAATATAATATACTATACTATACTATAATATAATATAATATATATAATATAATATAATATAATATAATATAATATAATATAATATAATAATATAATATAATATAATATAATAAGACAATACATTGGGATGTATGAATTTACCGAGGGGATGCTTCTTTCAGTGAGCCAACTCACTGTTTACCAAACCTTGGAAATAGAGTAATCATTAACTCTGATGAATCATCAACCTCACCGCCTGCATTTAATACGACTATTACAGCAATTTTGCTGTCATCGTAATGGCTTGAAATGCCACTTTTTATAAGCTGGCACGCACACACAACAGAAAAAAAAAATAATAAGCATCTATTAACACCACGACATTAAGAGCATATTATAACATAATCATATGGACTTTCCCAACAACATAGCAAACCCACCGATATCCTAATAATGTTACTGAATTCCAACCATTCTGCACAACATGTTAAGCAACCAACATCGCTATGCTTAAAAAAATAAAGACTCAAATTTCATGGCTAAATGACACAGTGACGCCAGCCCGTCTGCAGCAAATGACCATCGCACTGCTGTGGTTGGGATAAGTTCTTGATGCCTGTGCAGCCTTCACACATCTGTTGAGCAAAAGGTTGGACACGGGACTTGTAGCCATGTGCATAATCCATACATTAATTAACATTTTGTATTAACTAAATTTGAACACTACTAATGTTTTTTGCATTAACAAACGTATGAATTAGGCATACGGCCACTGGTCTATCCTGATTTAAGTATGGGATTCTTCAAATGGGCCAAAGCATTCGCCAACGCATTTGAGTTACTTGTCTGGGAATAGGATTCAAGTCTATCATTAAGGATCCAATTTCCAAACATCATGATTCTAGAGGGAACCCAATACAAAACCTCTTGGGTGTAGAGCCGTGGCCATTCAATCACGCATCTCTTCCTGAACTGTTTTGTTAGGATTTCCTAACTGGGATGTTTCCTTAAAATTTTTGGGGGAGAGTAAGGATAGTCTATGTTAAATGTTTTACTTGAACATTTTTGAGTCTCTTTCCTAAAGTTTCAACAAGATTATTCAAGCTTATAATACTGCACGGGTTGGAACTTTTTCAGGCGTCCTGTCAGTGAGACGCCGTATCTTTTGATCCCGGCTAGGTCTCCGTCTTCCTATCTAGATGTAGTTAGACTGAAATCTAAAAGAAAAGCGTATGGTTCCTGCTGGTTTTATTCCCACCATGTAGTTAGGGAATGCTCAGATATGTCTCTTTTGTTAATACTAATGAAATGATCTATCCATACTGCGGTCTGGTTCCCGAACACTTGGCCGACGGACATTTGGCCGAACGGACACTTGGCCGACAGACATTTGGCCGAACGGACACTTGGCCGAACGGACATTTGACCGAACGGACATTTGGCCGGACGGACATAATTTGGTCGAAATTCATTACTGCATATTGTTATATTCATTCATTAACCACCCCCACCAAAAAATACAACCAACAAATCTTCGGCCAACTGTCCTTCGGCCAAATTTGTTAACACGCAAATATTAACAACGCCGCAACGCACATGAATGCACAAAGATTAAAAAAAAATATATAAAGAAATGAATTTTTAAAAAGGGTCATTACTAAGTAGCTGCTTTTAATCGAAGCATACAAATTTCCTTTACGTTTTACACATTATTGACCATAGAAATAGACACTGTAAGAGATTTCCTGAGAAATTAATGTATACCTGCATATACTGTAAGCTCCCATTTTTGTCTCCACGTAATCTCAAATCTTTACCAAGTAAAAATATTAAATAATTGGGCATCTATTAGAACATATTCACAGTAGGTGATTCTTAAGAAAATAAATAGCATTTTAAAGCTGAAAACTTTCTTTCCGTCTGTATGGTTCTTTTATAAGAAATTCAGTGTTGGAGCTTTAATGAGCCATGGAATGAGAAAGATGCTATTTGGAATAATCCATAATTTGCTTGCTGGAATTCCACCACCTGATGATCACTGAAGCATAACAGTACGAGTTGTCGGGCACCAGCAAGCCAAAAATATGGTGACGTAATAGGTCTTTCAGTCACGCCCACTCGAACTGATGTTTTTCTCCACCCGCTCGCAGAGCACTAGCTGCAAGGTATTTGACCTGTGTTGATCCTGTGTGTACCAAGTCGTCCAAGTCGTCTCAAGTCGTTCAAGATCATCTGATTCTAGTGACACACTGATGCCAGTGTCTCTACCATAAACAGTCTGTTTCCAGCTGCCGGCCTAATTGGATAAGTTAATCGTAAGTCTCTTAATTTACTGTTCTTTTCCATTATTCTTTATGTAGTGCACATTACATGGTGTGCAGCCCATTACCACGACTGCCGTGGATTCCTATGCAAACTTGCACACCAAACTGCTAAACGGTGTATTTATCTCCCTCAAGGGTGATGTTCGAAGGACAGCTATCATTTTGCGATGGCATCAGTTGTTTGGCACCGGATTTCACCCACGTCTCTTAACACCTTTATGTATGATCTTTTTGGGTATTTTGCCTATTTTCTGTCTAGATATAAAGTAATTTCATCGAACACCAAAGGGTGTTACTAAGTTCGGATAATTCTGCCTCAAGTCTATAGAAGACATTACTGTTTTTTTTTTAAGTGCGCATGGCTGAATTTAAATAGTTTTTTCCCTCTCCTGTAAAATTTACTCCAGCGGGGTTAGCACTTTCTTCTATCAGCGGAGCGACGTTGTGTGCCCGTTCAAGCACATTGCACCTGGGCCAGCCAATGAGGGAACGCGGTCTTTGGACACAGCTAGCGTTAGGCCTACCTGTCGAAAAACGCAAGCAAGGGAGTTCAGAGGTACATTAAAAAGATTTGATTATGGAAGAGATCATTTCTAATTAGTGTTGGGTTCTTTGGATTTTTACTTCTGTGAGTGAGCAATTTTGAGGAGAAGGGCCTAGAAAACCTTTACTGTACATTTCATGTCCTTACGGGGAATCGAACCCAAGGTCTCTTAGGTTGTAAATCTGGACGTGCTACCACTACACCACAGGGACGTTAACTTCACAGCAATTTTATTCTTAAACAACTACTGCCTGCAAACGCTTCACTTAAAAGAAGAGGTAAGAAAATTAGGTATTTCGAGGTCAGCGGTCGGTCACGTGATCGAGGCACCACGCGTTGTAAACAAACGAGGCGAGAAGTACCGGCGTGATTGACAAGATGAGATTCTGTGCTGCTTTTGGCTGAAACAACGGCTCAAGAAGTGAAGAGAACAGAAGACATGTCAAAAGCAACAATATTTCATTCCATCCCTTCCCCATGAATGATAAAAAAAAGACCTATTCGAATATTACTTAATAATAATTATGTGCCACCGGTTTCTTCACAATCCGCATTTTGTAAAATGATGGAGAAATAGTCAGATACAATTGAGAAAAGATGGCAGGCCTGGGGAAATTTAATAAACTTACCTCTCCATCTTTAGAAATGTTTACAACCACCTCATATTTCTCCTTCTTCTTCATCTCTGCTTTCACAGTTGCACCGATAACCCAGTGACTGTCAGCTGTCTCTCGAAACCTGATGTTTGTAACAAAACGGGATTCGAACATCAGTCGGCCCTTCCTTATCTCAAAGTTGTAGTTGTTGTCGCACTTGTGTGTGGCATTTAAATAGGTACAATAGTCAAGAATGTTGACAATAGTAAAAGAGGGAAGCGTTAATGGTGCCACATCTATCTGCGTCATGTTGGCTAGTACACGGTACCTCGACCACGTGATTTGGACAATCACGTGACTAGTTTCTCGAAATGCCTAATTTAGCAATCTTAGAAGTGATTTCCATAAGACAAATAAAATAAAACTGTCTTTGTCATGGGCGCCATTTAGACTACCAGCCTTTTGTCGCCAGAAGGAAAAGAAAAAAAAACAACAACTCGGGAAACTGTTGACGGAAAGGGTCACTCTAAAACAAAAAAAATATGTCAGCATACGGCGCATTTTTTTTTTCAAAGCTACTCTCTTGACACTGTCTTTGGAAGCAGCTGCGCACGTGGGAGGACTGAATCTGTTGAACAGTATACAGATTTCTAAATTATCAGCGAAGAAAACCTGCCAAGTGAACAGAGTCGTATGAATGTAAATAGTTAATAGGTGAAATGGTGCGATGGTAATGTTTGAACATTTTTGAAAACATTTAGGAGTAGTTTAATCATATTAGATAAATGGCAATCTCAGATTCATAGACTGCACGGACGCTATGCCCCTGACTACACCTTCATAGACATTAAGCTTTTGTAGTATGTCATCACGACATCTTGCTGCAAGTTCAAATAAAGATCTGCTGCTTGACAAGGAACTGAGGTATTAAGTGAGAAGCTGATCTGGTCTGCTCATATAAATGTTTGTTAGTTGTGTGGATGTTAAGACTGTATTTGTAATAATATCTGTCCATGTGTGAAAATAAGTAACTGTGGATAAAATTCGAGTTTTTGGGGGAAGATTATATCGTAAACGTTTTCTCGAGTTTTTTTTTTTTCATTATACAGCTTTGACCCACCGTCGTTTCAGATAATCATATCTCGGGCTTGGACGTGTTTACCCTGTATGAAAATACATAAATATGCTTTTATGTGATATCACGTTTCGTTTAGACCGTCTGAAGTACATAATTCAAAGTGCAGTAATGTTCGGAAACAAGACTCCAATATCGGCATGTTGGAAGAGAGAGAGAGACGCCTATTATGTGCATTCAAAAGAATATGTGCCATTGAGAATATGTCACACGATACTGATTGTGTTTTTTGTTATCAATGTTATTATTACTATTATCATTATTATCATTATTTTAAATCAGAGACTGTCTGTTTTATTCATACTATGAAGTACATCATATATGCATTCTAATGGTTTTATAATATGGGTTAATCAACTGCTCATAATTTACTGTGCTCTGAGTAATCATAAGGCAAAATACGCCCTGTTTGTTCAAAATATCAGCCCGAAGTAAGTTTTTCGTTTTCTTTCTCTGTGTTGGCGACTGTGAAGTGATCCCCTAAATGTTTAGCCAGCGCAAATTTTCAAGACTTTGTTGTTGTCATCGAGGGTAAAAATTAGTTAAAAAGAATATACTGGAATTAAAAGGGGACCATTGTTTTCTGAAGACAATAACTCTTGATCGAGAGAGGGTAAACGAAAGTTTTAAGCACACAGCAACTGCATCGATAAAAATATGTGTGCAAACCAATTTATATAGATTTGTGTTCTGTAACATTTTTTTCTTCTCATGTTTTACTTTGCCTGCGTGTTCCTGTACCTATGTAAATGTTACTTTACTAGGGTAGAGGTAACTCGAGTGATAGTTTATTCCAGTGTGAATGGTATAGTGTATAATTTGCAACCCCTTCTGGTGGTATAGGAAGTTTTTTAATTAAAGGATTTATAGGTAATTTATTTATTATTTATTGTCGATTTCAATTGACTAATACATAGGCAGGCTTGTTTGTTATTAGTCCTAAAAGATTTGATAATTCCACAGCCTGCAATAAAGTAAGAAGTTAAGGGAGGCAGCTTTCCAAGTCTACTTTATACACATGTATATTGTCTCTGTCCAGCTAAAACAACTTCTATAGTGTCATGAAATATATGGTCATTTGGAATTATAACGTCATGTTCTTTGTCAGAGGCAATCACATTGGATTTTTTTTTCCAAAATGACTCCCCAGTCCTGGAAATCATTTTAAGAATGAGCAGCCTGTCTTGTATTTTGTATTCTCAACCTTGTATTAGTAGTTGTCAGCTTTCTTGTTCTAAATGCAGACGATCGTGAAAAGGACGGCGCTGACTGGACGCTCATTCCATCTCTCACAGCGTGATGGCGATTATCACTATCCTTTTGGCACTCGGGGTCATACTGCTGATCTACTTCCTATGGTACAGGCATGATGACTCCCGTTTCCCTCCCTTCCCTGTGCCGCCCCTGCCAATAGTTGGTCACATGCTATACTTGGGTAAAAACCCGCGGTCGACATTCAAGAAATGGCACAACAAGTGTGGGGACATTTTCACGTAAGTTTATATAAAATCATTTTTGCGAATCTTTGTTGTCGTTGTCTGTCTCCTTTTTCTGTGAGTAAGAAATTAAACTCACAGATTCAGGATCGTAGTTAGCACCTCTCCCATTCTACACAGAGGAGCGAAGATGGGGCCTCAAAGGTGGATTTGTCGAGGAGCAGGAGAGATTAACGCTAATCCCGTTCATTTCAAATAAAAAATACCCTGCAAAGGAATGAAAAATTAAACTGATCCTTCTTAAGTTAGCAGTGTATATGTTCTTGATAACTGTCATGATGAAACTTGAGGAGAGTGGTGAATATGATAAAACTTCAGTAATATACTGAATATACTTGGCTGTCTGGTTTTCTTGACTTTTCCACCTTCTAAGATTTTTAAGAGCACAGACATATTGTTGTCCTATTTCTTCTTGGTGTCTCTCTCTCTCTCTCTGTCTCTCTGTCTGTCTGTCTGTCTCTCTCTCTCTCTCTTCCTCTCTCTCTCTCTCTCTCTCTCTCTCTCGGCCTCCCTCCCCTTTCTCTTGCTTTGGCTACCATAATCGCCTTGCTCAACCTTTTCCATTATTTCTGCTAAGGCACGATAATATAATATAATATAATATAATATAATATAATATAATATAATATAATATAATATAATATAATATAATATAATATAATATAATATA